>OY783200.1:16498007-16539532 GCA_963678675.1 Xiphydria camelus
TCTCTCTTCTCTCTCTCTCTCTCTCTCTCTCTCTCTCTCTCTCCTCTCTCTCTCACCTCTCTCTCTCACTCTCTCGCTCTCTCTCTCTCTCTCTCTCTCTCTCTCTCTCTCTCTCTCTCTCTCTCCTCTCTCTCTCTCTCTCTCTCTCTCTCTCTCTCTCTCTCTCTCTCTCTCTCTCTCTCTCTCTCACTCTCATCTCTCTTCCTCTCTTCTCTCTCTCTCTCTCTCTCTAAATAACGGTGCTAATCTAAAGCTCATCTCGCCATCGGTCGTAATGGCAAGGCGGGCGGTACACTTACAAAGCTAACCTCTCAAGTCTGTAAGTCTTTTTTACCTTTTAAATCACACTATTGACATGAAAATAAATTATACTTATGAAGTTAATTGTACAAATCAATAACTCTTTTCCACACGAATAAATAAATTGTAGATACTTCAAATAAAATAGCAAAAATATGGTAGCGTCAATCGTTAGCCGTTACGAAAACTGACGAGTAGACAAACACAATTCCCTATTACCGTGCAGTTAAGAAGTCCGTGCTGCATTATATCATATTTTTAAAAAATATTCGTTTATTAGTGATTTTGATCGTACTATACCCTAAAAGGATACTTTTAGAGAAGATATTGCAATAATTTTATTCAATTATTGCCGTTAAATAATAATTAATAACAAATTTATAAAATATGCTCACATGCCCCTATCTTCGTCGCTATGTCCCCATTCGCGTTCCGCCCGATGTCCCCATTACCGTTCAAAGTCGTCAAATCTTTCATGTATAGATTTTCAAATAAATTTATTGCAAATTTAAGCGATATATAAAAAATATATGAAAAATATATAAAATTGGAAATCTAAAGTAATTTTGAAGTTAGTTAAGACATATTTCATTTAAAGAAGTTTAATTTTCACATTCATAACATACAATATATATTAGTCTAAGATCCGAACTAGAGACGTTCTTCACGGATCTGCTTACCGGATGAAAAGTATTTTTTTTGTCAAACATAATACGTCAATGAATATATCGCGAATGGGTAGGCTAATAAAATATGCTCAAGACTACCCTTAAAACTATATAAACAGGTGAGCTGATATGAGCAATTTGCACCGATCTGCTTACCAATTAAATTATATATGAAAATAAAGATAATTTTATTGCAAACACGATGGTATAACCCTACCTGCAAAAAATCGGTCATGAATCACGGTTGTAAGGTTTTGAAATTTATCGGAGCTACGCGACGGTTAGATGAGAGAGAGTGCGTACATGCTGCTTCCTCGTACGATTGACAAAGATAACACTACTAAAATGCCGAGAAAAAGCGACTACGATGGAGTAGGTACTGGCAGTAAACTTTTAATTACTTCAAATTAAATATAAAATATTGAAATGTGAGAAAGATTTTTCAAATATTTTCAATTAAATATATGGATGGGGAAATATTAATATTTCTATCACACAGAATAATAATATGTTAGTGATAATTATTCGATAAATTTTATCTATTCTATAAAAATACCACAGCAAACAAACAAAAAAATTACATTTTTTAGAGAGCGATAAAAAATCATTAACAAATTGGCGGTGTAAAAAAACTTTATTATAAAACAATGAATACAATAAAAATCTTTACAAATATTATAACAATATTACAAGAAATACAATATTATATAGCCTTCCAAAAACTTGTATGTTGCTGGAATAAGAGAGAGAGTGCCCAGATTTTATATAACAGTAATCTAAACAACGTAAAGACTCCAAGAAGAATTTTTCTTAACAATTTATCATTTCAACTTATGAAATATCACTTGGAGGAAAAGTCCAGAATTTCGTCTTTACCTTCATATATTTTTAATGCGTTACAAACCCACCTCATGAGCTATCGCCTCGACTGTCTGTTTATCACATGTTCGGAAAAAACTTTCACTCGAAAACCCGGTAAGAACATTTTTCCCCTTTTTCTGTACTTTCGAGAAAGAGCCATAAAGTAATAAATTGTCCCTTCCAGACAGGCAAAAATAAAAATGCAAAGTTAGTTGAATCTTGAACGAAAATAATTTTACCAGGGATCCAACAGTAATTGATTGAACAAAATAACGATTGAAAACGATAACACTACATTACATTTATGTAATAATGGAGCACGCATTTTTCCGCAAACTGAGGGATGTAAACAGCGAGTCGCTCGTAGTCGCTTTTTCTCGGCATTTTAGTAGTGTTATCTTTGTCAATCGTACGAGGAAGCAGCATGTACGCACTCTCTCTCATCCAACCGTCGCGTCGCGCCCACTTCCTACGTTGCGTCCTATAGCAAATTTCCCTGTAGTACGCGCATCTTGGCTAGCTCCGATAAATTTCAAAGCCTTACAACCGTGATTCATGACCGATTTTTTGCAGGTAGGGTTATACCATCGTGTTTGCAATAAAATTATCTTTATTTTCATATATAATTTAATTGGTAAGCAGATCGGTGCAAATTGCTCATATCAGCTCACCTGTTTATATAGTTTTAAGGGTAGTCTTGAGCATATTTTATTAGCCTACCCATTCGCGATATATTCATTGACGTATTATGTTTGATAAAAAATACTTTTCATCCGGTAAGCAGATCGGTGAAGAACGTCTCTAGTTCGGATCTTGTACTATATACAGAATTTCAAATCTCTTATCATATCACAACTCTTTTATTATATTTTATTATCGCAAAGTAACATTTTTATATAAACAGATATGTAAACATATTAAGAGGATATAAATTACACTAAAAATTGACCACAATGGATTCAAATTGAAAAAGTTATGTTTATATTTATTGTTAATATAATTTTGAGTGTTACATACTTAAACTCTATGATTTATTCCATTTTTCCTATTTTTTTTCACTTGAAACTTACGATTGAAAAAAATGCACGAACATAGGCACACGCCGCTATTCAATGACCCTATCCTGGTTTTCCCATTTTTTCACAGAAAAAAAATTAAAGATGTTTTTTTTTCACTTTTTCAATTTTTAATATTGTATTTTATGTGTTTGGAGTACATTTCCTTTGTAATGAAGTCGTTTCAAGTCAAAATATAAGCGTCCATAACAAAGTGTCTGGCCTAACCTAGCTTGTAAGAATGCAATTGGTTGCAGAGGTCCACTCAAATAAAGTCTTTTATTATTTTTTTTCGTAATTATTCACTTTTTGAATCATTGAAACATATTCGTCACATAGTAAGTTATTTATCGCACATATTACTATTAATTGATAAACGATCAAAATATTGTTATTTCCATAAATCTACAAAATGAGCGGGAATGGGGGCAGAAACGAGGATAGGGATATTTACCTTACTGTGTTATTTCTACCTCTCCCCTGCCGTCTCACAAACCGCCCGAAGCGAAATTTCTATATGCATTTTGACACTGAACACCCTGCTAGATTCCCTTGTACTAGCAGTGTCTTCAGTGTCAAAGTAATGTTCATGTCCATGTTAAAATGACACTGATTTTGACACTGCTGACCCTACATAATCCCATTTTCGGTAGTAGCAGGGTCAAGTCAGTGTCTTTGGACGCAAAATTTCTATACTCATTTTGACACTGGTGACCTTGCTATTCAGGGTCTTCAGCGTGGTTAGCAGTAGCTAAAATTCAGAGTATTCAGGTTGGAAATAGGGGTTTATTAAATATGTGTATGCGATTAATGTAAGTTCCACAGAAAGTATAGGACTACTTGATAAGTCTGTTAAAAAATGTTCAAAGAATGTAGTAACAGAATTATTTACATTTGTACGATAAGGATTAAGGGTTTGTCAACATTTAGAGTGATAATAATATATTATTAATTTGTCAATTTTGCTACTTCAAATTGTTGCAGTGCCTTGATAACTTCTTCCTTATCATGCAAATAAAAATAATTTTGATACTGAATTTTTTTAACGTTATTTAACAGATCTATGAAGTAGTCCTATACTCTTTGCAGTCTATCGACTACATACATTTTTAAAACAGAAGTTTACAAGATGATGAATATCATTTAAAAGTTTATTATATTACATATATACATTCATAATATATATAGTTATATTCTAGTAATAATGTAGTGAATATGTAATAATTCTATCTATATAATATAATTTATACATATTAACTCTAAAATAGTAATAATATAGTTTAACATCATGAAATAAAAAATTATCTCTAATATAAAATTAATTTACATATAATTAATAATGTTTACACCATTTCCGGCAGTTGTTGATGCAGCAACTACTGGAACTGTTGCTGCAGCAACGTTTCGGCTAGTTGTTCCTAAAGTGCGCCACTTTTCTTTTTTCTAAGAAAACACCGCTTGTTTGATCCGATATGATTAATATAGTCGATGAGCATTTTTTGACTAACTACATTCTCATCTCTCCGTCGATTAATCCATTCCAATAAACAAAATTAGAATACATCATTGTAATTCATAATTATATTGTTGTCTGTGAATGATTGAAGCACTAAAATTGATTTAGTTACCAAGCAATCCTTTGAATAATTTTGTATTTACTCCAGGTCGGGACGTTCCTTTTATTAATTGCCTCTCCGCGTTCGATGGCCGTCCTACTTTTGATTTCTCCGCTTCCTCTTTTCTTCCCGATTTCACTCGCCCGCGATCCTCCTCATCGATCATCGTTTCTCTTCGCTGAATACTTCTTACCTTACCTCCTCCCCACTTAACCCCCTACTCTAATCTTCTTGCCCTAACCTCTATCTTTCCCCCGCTTTCCTTTTCCTTAATTTCTGCCTTTCTTCCTCTTCCCTCACTTATCTATTATCTTATCAGCTGCCTACCTATCCCTCCTTCACGCTTACCTCATTTTTCGGCTTCTTTATACTTATATTCACTTATTTCTTTGCTTTTCACTCACTGCCTCTCACACTTCAACCGCATGCTTCCACTACCGCTAACCAAGTCCTAAATAAGAATTCTTTTCTCAACATTTTTCTCAATTTGTGATTATATCTTTTGATAAATATTCTTGCATAGACGCAAATTGATATGAATAAATAAATAATTATATGAATATTTATTCATCCTACATTAATTGATTGTCTTTCATTTATTATAATATGTGCTTTTTAATAAACAGTATAGTTTATAACTTGTTCAACATACTCTGGAAGCTCGAAATCAAATAATTTATTGATATAATAATAGAAAAAATTACAATTTTTTTGTCCATTTATTCATAACTAAGGAAATTTTGCCCTTATTTGGACGGCCACAGCACCTCCACTGGGTAGAAGCTATGGCATTCAAAATAGGGCCTCGTCGCGGAATAAAATTTTGCTTCTACATATTTTGATGGCCGGAGCATCTTAACTGTATAGAAGTAAAAGGTATTGAAATTCAAAATTATGATTAAAAAACTTACAGAACAGAATCGTGAGGTGGCATCAACCGGGCGCTCAGTCCTAGTGGACCATTGTGCCTGGGCCCCAACTGGGGCAGCCCTAAATGTGACTACGGGGTATGCCAGCCTTCCTCGCAAAGCACAAAAGCTCACCCACCCCGATGTCCTTAATACTGGCATCGCCGAAAGAGGGGGGCCCCCCAGGATAGAGTACCTAAGGGCCGTCAACCTCTCACAGCGCGTCAGTATATGTAGAGGAGTTTCGTCTTCATCTCCGCATCTGGGGCACAGGACCTCCGTACCGAGGCCCATGTTCCCCAGGTGCTTCCTCGTGAGCCAGTGTTCAGTGACAAGCCCCACGATCCACCGTAGCTGAGCCCTGTCCAGGTTCAACAACCTAGTGCCCAGCTTACTAGAGAGGGCACCCCCCCCCCCTTTTTAGAGGGTCCTGTAAAAAGAGCCCTCGTATGCTTCATACCCGAAGCCCATGCCCAAAGGTCGGCGAAGCGGCCCTTAATCCAATTACGAGCCGCTTCCCTCATGAGCCCCATGGAGATGCCTCTATTATGCTCGGGATTAGGCCGCGAAGAGCCTAACCGAGCCAGCTCATCAGCTTTCTCGTTGCCAGCAATCCCGGTGTGACCCGTCACCCATAGCAACTTAGCATAGCATAGCAACACTTCCGTCTGGAATACTGTAACGTCGCGGCCTAAGGCGGAAGATAATTCCACCCATGGCCCACCGCACTATACTCCCTTCCCCGCTGCTGTCTCCATTTTGGACCCGTCTGTAAACCAGATGAGTCCTTTCGGAGACGGAAGGTGATTCTTATCCCCCTCCCAGGACAATCTGTCCGGGGTGAGGATTTCGAATCGACGCTGAAAGCAATAGCTATCTTGGCATCGATCCTCCCTTTTCAGGGCGAACTCCTCTAATACTCCGTCCCCCTGAAGGATCGCGGCGTGCCCCCTGGTCGCTTGTCTCCAGTATCCACTGAAGTACAGGCGTAGAGCCGTCTTCCTCGCCCCAGTCTCCGCCACAAGGTGGGGAGGTGCTAGGTTAAGGAGCGCCTCCATGGCCAGGGTCGGAGTTGCGCGCAAGGCACCGGTTATCCCCAGGCATGCTAGCCTGTAGACTTTAAGTAACGTCTTGCGATTGATGTCCCTCATAAGAGAGGGCCACCAGACTACTGACGCATAGATGAGCTGAGGCACTAGGATGGTAGTGTAGATCCACGCCACCACTCCCGGCCTCAGTCCCCATGTGCTGTTAAACATTCTTCTACAGGCCCAAAAGGTAGAAATTGCCTTTTGAGCCTGCTTATTTATATGACTTCTCTACAGAAGTTTGTTATCCGGAGTTACCCCCAAATAGCGCACCATTCTACAGGTCTTCAGCTCGACGCCAAAGATGGTAGGAGCTTTAAATTTAAAGCCCCTCCTACGTGTGAACAGCACCATCTCAGTTTTGCTTGGGTTAACCTTTAGCGACTAAGATAGGCACCAGTTCTGCACGACGACCAGCGCACGTTGCATTCGCCTCGCCAGCACCTCGGTATCTTTTTCCTTAACAGAGATAGTCAAATCATCAGCATATCCCTGCACAGTGAAGCCGGCCTCTCTGAGCTCCACCAGAAGCCCGTCCACCACAAGAGTCTACAGGAGTGGGGAAAGTAACCCCCCCCCCCCTGCGATCATCCTCTGGCAGCCCAAGCCTCCACCTCAGCTTCTCCGAGACTGGCCCAAACCCTCCGCGTCTGCAGCATACTCTGGATCCAGCTAACGATGGATTCATCGATGCCGAACCCTCGCGCCGCCTCGCTGATGGCTTCAAAAAGGAGGTGTTATCAAAAGCCCCCTCAATATCCAAAAACATACTCAGAACCGATTCCTTCCTATCGAGAGACCCTTCTATCTCGCGAACGAGACAGTGGAGAGCCGTCTCTACGAATTTACCCGTCTGGTATGCATGTTGAGTCCGCTCTATCGGTCTTTCAATCAGAGCGGTATCCCTGATATACCTATTAACCAGTCTCTCTAGCGTTTTGAGCAAAAAAAGTTGTTAGGCTGATAGGCCTAAAGGGCTTGGCCTGGTCATAGTAGTTTTCACCCGGTTTGGGTATAAAGAGTACTCTAACCTTTCTCCAAACTTTAGGGGTATATCCCAAAGCCAGACAGGATCTGTAGATAGTATAGAGGTATTTCAGTAGCTCCTCCCCTCCCTCTTGTAGAAGAGCGGAGAAGATCCCATCCACCCCCGGGCTCACACGATCCTGCTGATTGTGACTACCTGCGGCAGTCTTCCAGTCCCCCGACCTACTCCCCCATCGATCCTCTTCGATGGGGGGGGGGGGGGGGGATCGCAGCGCCAGAGCCTAGAAAATGCACCTCCAAAAGATGCATCAATATTTCTTCATGGCTGTTCACACCCCTACCGTCTTAGAGTGTGAGTCCATCAAGCTTTATTGAGGGTCCTGATACGAAGATCCTGCGCAGTCTGGGAACCTGAGGCAAGGCCTCCAGTTCCCCGCAGAATCTTCTCCAGGACTCTCTTTTCGATGATCTGACCAGCTTTTTATAGGTCCTCTGAGAAGACCTATAATTTTCCCAGTCCTGATCCAGGTCGGTTTTCACCGCCTTATTAAGCAGCCTACGGGTGCCCGTGCGGAGTTTCTTTAACTACTTATTCCACCAGGGTACCCTTTTTTTAAAACCCTTTCGGTCACGGCGTCCTCATATGAGAGGACATATATTATTATTACTATATATTAGATTTCTCGCATTTTAAGGGCGAACGCCACTGTGACGGCCCGAAAAATGACCGTTTTTCGTGAATTTTTTTGAAAGGGTTAATAAATAGTTAAAGGGATGTGGTTTGTGGCATGCTATTAAGTAAACTTTCAACTTCATTTATATACATTTTTATTTAAAAATATTCAAAATTGACAATGTTATTAACATGAATGTAACCCTCGGAAAAATGAACCGCCCTCCATTGTCCCACGTGTTTCGGTATGAAGGATTATCTGAAAAAAAATTGTTTTAATATCTAAGAATGTGGCTATCGTTGTACGTAGGGTTTGTTTTCGCAAAACGCCGAACGATTGAAATTTTTCTTCGTTATTTTTCCAGTTTTTTTTGTATTCTAGCAGCTTGAAAAAATAGTAAAAATCAAAATTTCAAAAAACCCCTACGTACAACGATAGCCACATTCTTATAGATATTAAAATTTTATTTTTTTTTTCAGATAATCCTTCATACCGAAACACGTGGGACAATGGAGGGCGGTTCATTTTTCCGAGGGTTACATTCATGTTAATAACATTGTCAATTTTGAATATTTTTAAATAAAAATGTATATAAATGAAGTTGGAAGTTTACTTAATAGCATGCACCAAACCGCATCCCTTTAACTATTTATTAACCCTTTCAAAAAAATTCACGAAAAACGGTCATTTTTCGGGCCGTCACAGTGGCGTTCCCCCTTAAACTACTTCCACACCTTGTCCCCATTTCGCCACAGACCATACTTCGCATTGTGGCCCATATCATCATCTATTTTGGCGTAACGCAATTGTTTGTAATTACAAACAATTCTCAACCAGGTTTCCTGGCATGTACTCTACAGTACAGGAATTGCGTCATTGCTAAATAACCTATGTTATGACAGTTTGACATACAAAATTTGTTTCATACATAAGAAACTATAAGTAGCTTAACAAAATACAGGTTTTTTGATATGTAGATTTATAGATTTCACCCTTATTTATCTAACATCGCAACCGTTTGTTCATGCTGTCTTCATTTGGGGACGTGTTATAGCCCCGGCCAGAGGGGTGCGGGTGTTGTCTTCTATGCATGAAAAATCATAAAATAAATCAAACAATGACTTTGCAAAATCTCAATGGATTAAAAAATGAAATAGAAATTCGTGACGGAAAGGGTTATGGAGGGGGAATGCTTTTTACGCACGCCCCAGTTCGGCACAAACTCGGGCAGTGTTGGACTCGAGGACATCCCGCCGCAGTATGTTTCGCCTGCGGGTGCAATACGGGAGCCCCCCTACCCACTAAACCTTAACCTCCATCCTCTCCACCCAAGGTAGTGAGAGTCCCTAGAATCGGCCGACAAGAGCCCGTCTGCAGGAAACTCTCAGTGTGTAAGCTTCGTCACTTTCCTCGTTTTCGCGTACAGTGCCAGCGACCTCAACTATGACACTCTTGTGCTCAGTGCCCATCTCGTCAACTCCGGAAGACGATAATTAAATGCCACATCAGACCCTCAATAGGGGAGTAGGATCGGGTTAGCGCAGAAGTCGTGAGGGCAGCACAACTCACGGCCCACGGGCTGACGCGAAGACAACTCCTCCAATACACCCACCATTCATTCAATCGACTCACACATGCAGAGTGGTGGCTTGTGCCAGCCGAAAAGGGCTGGAACACTCCCAACGGAGTCGTGGGTTGCCCCCCATGCCAGACCCCCCGGTGCCACACAAGTCTCATCTAGCGGTGCTGGTATCAACCGATGTTGATTCCACCAGAGTACCCTGGTGCTGTTCTTGCGTCGCTTAGCTGGGCACGCAGACTCATAGGATTGGACGACGGCAGCTTGCAGACCTTCTACCGCGCCGTCTATCCTATCCTTTATTCTCGGGAAGTCGCTCTAAATGTCCCGGAGCCTCTCGCCGAGCTCTTCCCTATAGGAGACCCAGTTCGTGGCCCTAGGATTGCGGTATACCTCCGTTGGGCTCGAGTCCGCATTCCCCTCGACGCTAAAAATAATCCGGCGATGATCCGAGAGTGTTACCTCTCCGCTCACCTGCCAGTTCTTGATCACTTGGGCCAACATGCATGTGCCCAAGATTATATCAATCACCTCCTGCCTTTAGTAGGTGACAAAGGTATGTCTCCAGCCCCTATTCAGGATCTCGAGATCTGTCGTTGAGAGGTACTCCAACAATTCTGTACCTCTCCTGTTTATAAGAGCTGCCCCAGACGGTGTGGTGTGAATTTGCATCACACCCCACTACCGACTGGAGCTCCTCTTTTTTGCTCTGGTCAACAAGGCTTCTGAGTTCCCTCGTGGGGGGAGGGTCCTCGGAATCGTGCGGGAAGTAGGCCGACCCGACCACCACGTCAGTCCTCCCACCTCCCACACTAAGCCTGATTTTTACAGCCGCCAGATCTCTGGTGCAAAATTTTTGGAGTCTCCGAGCACTGCATCTCTTACTCACAAAGAGACAGGCCCTCCCTCGAAGGTGCGTATATTAGGTTGCCACCCTCCAGTTGCAGCCCCGCAACCCCGCCCTCTCCTGTAATCCAGGGCTCTTGAATCAGAGCTACATCTGTTTGCCCTACTGCCAGGCCTCGGCTAAGAATCGCCGAGGCCGCTATGCAGTATATATATATTGCAGGTTTATCTGCGAGAATTTGACCCTCTCGATAGCCATGGTGACTAAGAGTTGGCCAGTCTTCGTTGACTGCAGGGGAATCAGAGGGCTCAATCTAGCGAGCCCCCTTCCCCTCCTCCTCTCAGGAGTAGCCGAATCGACATCCGTCCGAGTTGACGAAGACCGGCCAGTCAGAATCCCTTCAAGAGTCTTTTGGGCTCCCTTCTGGATCTCCGCCTGGCCGGCCTTTACCACCACGCAGGCCATAGGGGGTCTTCCCATCTACCTGCGGGCGGCTTCCTGGGGCGGATCAGACGCCCTACCCGAGGACCACGAAGGTTTACACCCGGAAGTCCCTGCGCCGGGGCCCTGATCCGTAACATCACACGAAGGGCCGATATCGAGGCCGGGCCTGACCCCTGTGCCAGAACTGGCTCAGGGACCCTAGGACCTCCCCCCGACACCCCCTTCATGCCTTCCTGTGGCGCTTTGGCAGCTGTCGTGGGAGCCTCGCTTACCCTCCCCCCCCCCGTGCACCGGACTGAGCCTCTCTGAAGAGTACCCGCCCAATGCCGAGGTGAGCCACTAGGCCCTTCTCCTTCAGCCACTTCAACGACTCAGCGTCAACGCCTACGACAAGTTGGACAGAACGTTGTCCAAATTTGCTATCCCACACCCTCCAGAGTTAGGTGTGGAGACCAGGATCTGTCTTCCCATTCTCCTCAAGATGACGTCGGTCTCCTCCGGGATACCCGGAATGACCAGCACCATCTTGCTGAGCCTTGGAACGTTCTCCCTCTCCAACACGGTCAGAGAGGCGCCCCTCCAAGGTCTCAAGTTCGGGACCGACATCCTCAGCCATGCTTTTGCCTCCTCAGAGGGACAGGTGATCCAAAGGAGCCCCTGTTCAATCTTGAACTCGTTGAAGCACGGGATCTCCATCCTCATGGGTACGGAATCCAGAGCCCGCCCGAGCGCCAGAACGACAAGGTCCCCTTGGCGTAGGTCAACGATGGCCTCAGGATATCCGGTTGGGGCAATTGCCACCTTCTTATCCATCGCCACCGTCTCCCCATAGGAAGCAGGATTTGGAAAAAGCCTGCTTCTTTTGGGCTTGTTATGCGCTTCGGGGGGAGTGCTATCCGACGGCCGAGCCCTTTTACGGTTCCCGCCGTCGCGTCGGTCCTATCCGAGGGAGCATTTGGTCGCTCGCCGGCATGGGGTTGCCCACTAGCTGAGCCTCTCCGACCGACAGACGACCTCTCTGTCGTGAACTCCGGGTTAGGCGTCGAAGAGGTCCCGAGCTCAGCCAATCTGGCTTTGCGAGCCCTCTTCTTCGCCGCCCCCGAACGGTTCTTCTTTCTACTTTCGGGAGCCGAGGCCTCGGAAGTTTCGGCTAATGCCTTATCTTCACCAGCCTCGGATTCCCGGGATTCAGTCAATCACAGGCAACTGGCCGCCAATGTGGCCAAAGCCCCATCGCCTTCCAGAGCCTGCCGTTTGGCCGTCTCTTCAACAGATGGAGCTGCCTCCGTAGAAGCCTTCCCACCCGCTGGTTTATCTAAGTTTTTTTGGTTATCTATATCCATATAGTTCCCACAAGTAGGCAGGAAATATACAGTCTACCCCCGCAGAGCGTGCCATGCGGGGATAAGGCTAAATACAGCGGGGTAGTGCCTGGTTCCCCAAGGGCATCGTTCGCGGCACTGTGACCCCAGCACCATCCAGCCATCGGCACGATAGCTTACACCTTGGCTTGGGGAGCTGGTTCGCGATGGGGCTTTAGTACCGAAGTGCTTTATGGCACCCGCTAACCAGGGTCTTCCGTGGACCCCAAACGGAGTCCACTTCAGTCACCTGGCCACCATCCTATCCGCCACCTGGAGACGCGCCCGGTTGGAGCTCACGCAGTGTTCCTTGCTCTCCTTTACGGAGATTAGGGAACCCGGGGTGTAAAAAAACTTATATTTCGAGAACTTAGAAAAATTGTCAGTTTAAGACTTAGAATACTTTCAACATGACGAACGAGAGTATGAAAATAAAATTTCCAATTGAACTTTATTCGACACTGACGAGCCTTATATTGGTTAGAATGAAATAATGTAGGTAGTCAGGGTGAAAAGCAGCGTCGAAACAGTGTGTTCAGCATGAAGTAAAAATCATAGAGGGGCATAGCAGTGTATTAAGTATCAACATGAATATAAAATCTTCGACTCGGGTAAGAGCAGTGTGATGAGCTCGGGAATCCTACGCAAGATGGTGAAGAATGCGAAGGTGACCCCGAGCGGCTTGGAAAGTACCGAAAACAACGAAAGAGCGAAAGAAAAAAGGAAGTATTTGTACATAATTGAAAACCCATAAAGAAAAAACGGCGGGGGGGGGGGGAACTCCGACTGGCTTACTGGACTCTATTAACCTTTCATTAGTGGTGCCACATTCTTAACAAATATGGTGGCGTCGGGTCTCACAGAGACCCCTAAATTAAGTAAAAATTATGCAGGATATTTTTAGGGGAGGGGGGATAACTTTACATTTTATTGAATACCCATTCATATTGTTTGTAAAAATACTGCCCTTTTTTAAGAAGCATTAAACATTTGAAATCTATGGTGAGTTTTGTAGGTACAGGATTTTGCGAGGGATTTTGAGACGGAATAATAATATTCCACAAAAAATGTATTATACCAAAGAAAAACGGTTAAAACGCAAATAGTTCATAAAGTAACAAAACTATAGATCTTATTCGATGTGGTTTTGAAGTTGTTCCACGCATTTAGAACAGATAATTTTGGCATGGGTCATACACAAGAACTTGTGACATTCGATACAGTAGTACCTTGTCTTGTTCTCTGCGGCATTCCTCACATTTTTTTCTGGTCTCCCAGGAGGAATAACTTGTGGTTGAATCTTCTCGACAGAAGTCCCAGCTACTTCTTGTCGCCTTTGTCTCACCTCAATTGGCAAATTTTTTGACAAAGAATGGCATTTTTTATTGGTCATCCACCAGGGACAAGGCAACGCTCTTCAAGAATTTTCGTCTCAATAGTTTAGAATCTGAATTATTGGCAGTATGTATTACTGCCAATAAGTACATGCATGAATTCCAGCGAAAACACTTACATTTGATAAAATGAAGCACAAAAGTATGCAAGATAACACAGGCACCCAAAAAAAAAGGTCTTGTTCCCAGAACCAGACCAACATATCCTTATGTTTTTGGGGTCGCTGAATCCGAATCCGGTGTCCGTTTGTCTCCATCACGTCACATTTTTTTTTAATCTGAAGAAACCATCAATAGATCATGATTTTCAAAAAGTTAATGGACTTAAACGAAATTCACTATAAGGGGTTTTTTGGGTCGCTGATTACGAATCTGAAATCGGATTTCAAAAATTCAAGATGGCGGATCCAATATGGCGGACGAGATTTTTGAAAATCGACGGATTCATGCCGAATTTGGTATAAGGAGTTTTTTTTGGGTCGCTGATCATGAATCTGAAATCAGATTTAAAAAATTCAAGATGGCGGATCCAATATCGAGGACAAGATTTTCGAAAATTTTGAATTTTTAAAAATATAACTTCATATTCGTCATTAGCGATCGAAAAAAAACCTATACCAAATTTGGCATGAATCCGTCGATTTTCGAAAATCTCGTCCTCCATATTGGATCCGCCATCTTGAATTTTTTAAATCTGACTTCAGATTCATGATCAGCGACCCAAAAAACCCACTTATACCAAATTCGGCATGAATCCGTCGATTTTCAAAAATCTCGTCCGCCATATTGGATCCGCCATCTTGAGTTGTTGAAATCCGATTTCAGATTCGTGATCAGCGACCCAAAAAAACCCCTATAGCGAATTTGGTTTAAGTCCATTAACTCTTTGAAAATCATGATCTATTGATGGTTTTTTGAGATTAAAAATAAACATCTAGTGAGCGAGATCTGATAGCTAAAATAAATCGGCTTATGATAGCTAAAAAAAATAAATAAGTGAGTCGGAGTAGAGCCGATCGACGAGGAGTTACTCCAACTCACTTACGGTACATGGTGAACACCACTTCCATACAAAATTGTTCTGCCAGATGTTTACACATAAATTACAAGTTAGAATGACTAATTGATGTGTAAATATCTGGCAGAACAATTTTGTATGGAAGTGGTGTTCGCCATGTACAGTAAGTGAGTTGGAGTAACTCCTCGTGGATCGGCTCTACTCCGACTCACTTATTTATTTTTTTTAGCTATCATAAGCCGATTTATTTTAGCTATCAAATCTCGCTCACTAGATGTTTACACATCAGTGTCTCGAGTACTAGCAGACTCGTTTTGTGTTTTTTTATTCATTAAATCAATTGTATAATATATATGTACATATGTCATGGCAATATTTCGTAACCTCAAAATACTCTAAAAATACTCTAATAACATCGCACAGTACAGCATTTAATATATTTACAGTAAAATTCTGTAACAATAATACTTACTGGCAGCTTCAATCGGAGTGGATTAATTCACTGCTGTTGCATACCGAGCCGGTCCAGGTCATCTGTAGATGGCGGGTCGTGGCCGTGGAGCGCTAAACCACTCTGCTTCAAAGGTGCGGAAACGGGTAACAAATAAACTGAACACTGCACTTACTATAAGACTGATATGGATATATTCAAGTGATACAAGATGCGTTGATGACTGATACAATTAAGAGAAGGCAAGAGAAGACGCCGGAAGCCTCCTGGCTTCGTCTTACATAGTTCGGAACGTAGCAACTTTTCGATCAACGGAGGGGATAGCGTGGGCGACGCTATCTACCCTGATTAGCTAATTAGAGGAGAGTGGTGGAACAGCCCATGACGCTGGGGCTGTCGGAGTCCGTGTCCGAAGGTACCGTTGCTAACTTTACGCTTTCCTGAGCGCCACACTCACGGATCAAGAATGTCGACTGCAAGGACCCGCCAGGCTACCTTGAACAGTTAATTGTTTCTCTCGTACCTGTAAAGCCGGGTACTGTATTACCGTATGTCCCGCACAGAACCGCACGCAGTTACAGGGACCTTGAAATTTTCTTTCGGCCGTGCTTGGTCGGTATTCGAGCAACTTTTACCGGTAGGTAGAAGTCGAGTCAGTACCGTATGTCCCACTCTGTACGGGCCAGTTTGAAGTTACCTTCGGGGAGGCTTGGTCGGTACTTGAGTGATTTAATACCGGTAGAAGTCGAGTCGGTAGTTAAGAGTTGGTATCAATTCGGGAGATCGAAGCGTCTAACCTCGAAATTATGAATTTGTGAATAATGGTGAGTAATTTCCACTCCATTTAAATCCATAATTTCAAAGTTAGACGCTTTGATCTTCCGAATTGACACCAACTCTAACTACCGACTCGACTTCTACAGGTATTAAATCACTCAAGTACCGACCAAGCTTCCCCGAAGGTAACTTCAAACTGGCCCGTACAGAGTGGGACATACGGTATAGAGTCGGTAGAGTTGGTATCAATTCGGGAGATCGAAGCGTCTAACCTCGAAGTCGTGGGTTTATGAATTATGGTGAGTAATTAACATTATTCATAATTCATAAATTCACGATTATATACATACGGTACGGTATCCCGTAAGAAACGCAACAAGCGACATTTACCGTCGGCAGTATTTGCCAACGGTGCACATACCTATAAAAGACTCAAACACCGTCGGCAAATACTGCCGAAGAAAAATGTCGCTTGTTGCGTTTCTTACGGGACGTGCGGTATACGGTATTATGGTATATATAGATTATTTAGACAGAGGTACAAGTGTTAGCTGTTTACGGAGCGCGTGGGGAAGCTAGGAGAAAGTGACTAGGCTTGTGTGCGTCACCAATGCTAGCTGTGCTATTACTAGGTTGTATAGCGATTTACTATATCGACATCATTGACAAGAAAATGTAATGCCACTCTAGGCCGCAAGCGCTGAAGTAGCTGCGCACGAATCACTGCGCACTAATCACATCCGGCTTCACATTTCCGTCCCATTTCCCGAGGTTTACCCTCATACCGCCGTAATAGATGTTTACACATAAAAAATGTGACGTGATGGAGACAAACAGACACCGGATTCGGATTCAGCGACCCCAAAAACATAAAGATATACTGGTCTGGTTCCGGGAACAAGGCCTTTTTTTTTGTGTGCCTGTGTAATTAATGTTTCCGCAAAATAGTCAAGAAACGTACACGGTGGCGCCATGTCTGATAGACCCTTTTAAGAGATAATTTTTTTGTCGAATTGCTAAGAACTCAGTATCACACCACACGTTACTACACTAGAAGCTAGGAAGGTACTGAAATGTACACTGTTGATGCATAATTAGTTTCCGGTTAATCTGCTCAACAATAGCGCTCGGGTCTGTCAGACGAGGCGCCACTAGTGCAAGATTAAGAAAGGACTGAATATAAATTAATTAATAAATCAAATTGATCGTAAGGGCCAGAAGAGGCCAAAATAACGGGGGGACGGGCAGAAGTTTGGAGTACGTAAATTAAAACTTTAAAATGTACAAAATAAACAAAATAATAACATTGGTGCGTATGCAGCAAAAAGAGGGGAGAGGGGAGAGCGAGCCAGTAGAGTCGAGTCGGAGGGGTGTAACGAAAAAGAAAAGAAAATAATTCGGAGAAATAACCGAAAATGAGGGAAAAATAAGAAATAAAGAAATAATAAAATGAAAATGAGTTGATAGAACGAGACAACTCATTCGTACCCCAAGCCGCAGGAGTCCTTTAACTAAACCCCCGAGTAAAACTCGAGGTTACCTGAACGTTTCATGAAGAACCGCCTTATAACGCTGAACGGCGTTTAATCGGGCGGTGACCGGTTTGAACTCCGCGCGATGCTGAGAAGGTTCGCGCGAAGCTGTGGCTGCGGTGGAGATGGCACCGGCAAGATGGCGGAGAGTCATCTGTCACGTCGGCGGCAGGTGGGTGTGACAGTTGCGTCCAACACGCTCTCGATTCCGTTCGGCCGCTTCCTTACGAGTGAGAACGTCGCGAGCAAATGCGAGCGCCGAGTTCCACGAGTCCTTGTCCCGGAGCATTCGCGGCAGTAAATTCTCCCAGGTGATGACTGGTGTATCCGTGAGAACGCGGAGATTCTCGCGGCGAAGCTCCCACACCGGGCACGTTTCAAGAGTGTGAGACGCGTCATCGACGGGCGCACCGCGTTGATGACACTCGGGCACAGAGTAACAGAGGCGGCAGTAAGACAAGGAAACTTGAACTGCGAGAGAGATGCATACCATATCCCGTTTAGAGGGCGGACTCATGCCAAGAAACCCCGAGGAACCCCGACAATACCCGAAAAGCATCAATATGAATAGTTTCTTGCCTCAGACACAGCTTGAACTACGAGAGATGCTACAGTATACTATTTAAAGGGCGAACTCACGCCGAGAAACTCCGAAAAGCCCCGTCACCACCCGAATATGAATAGCTTCTCACCTGAGAATATTTTGATAACCGCGCATTTCCTCAAAACAGGTATTTCGGTGACATTTGGCAAGAGCACCAGTATCCCAGTTAAATGCCAAGGTCACGGTGCGGTTTCGGCAAATATCAAAGGAATTTTATGGAGTGTCGCCTCTATCACTCTGTGATTCGGGCATGCGTTCACGGCCAATCCTATAAAGGTACGCGCCAAAACAACCGTGACCGGTATGGAGCTGCGTCAGGTAGACGTTGGAGCCACCGTGCCGACGAGCCTGCCAGGCGTCAAACGACGGGAGGATGATGTTGACAGCTCGTGTGCGCGTCACTCGGGTTTTCCGTGAGTATTGTCCTCCAATTGTTGTGCGTGTTACGTTCTGCCGCTTTCAGCACTGCGCGTAGTTGACGGCCGGAGCATCGTGATCCCGTTGCGACGTGCGGAGAAGGTGGTAAACACCAGCGAGTTTGTTCGCAATCAGATGGATCGGCGGCGTTCGGGCAAGGAGGAGAGCCGCGTCCAGTGATACCGTGCGGTATGCGCGAGAAACACGAAGATACTACCCTACTACCATCTTGGGTGTCTTGTCGAAGATTCCCCTCCTCGCCAATCTTCAAAAAAAAAAGAGGAATGGGAGTCGGCAGCGGGACTCGGTCCCACAGATAGTCTTTCTCAAGACTCGGTCTCTCGCATTAGTTCTCTCGCATTAAAGCATCGAGTTCACCAGAGGCTCTACACCTGGACTAGTTCTTCGCCCCTCTCCCTCCCGGCGCACGATAACTTTCTTCTGGTAGTCTAGGGCATTGATCTTACCAATCTGTCCCAGAAAAACCCGTATTATGTTAAGCGATTGTCTGAATGGTTCTATAGGAGATAGCCAGCTCGGTAGCGGTTTGGTTAAGGCTAATTCTGTCATTACGCTCAATCCTCTTCTTGTACTGGTCAACGATCTTCTGGATAGTCCTAGGTAGAATTTAGAGACCTCGAGCAATCCATAGTTGGTCGACAAGATGTGCGAGTGTCACACGATGTAGAGAAGGCTTCACGATTGGAGAATATTGGAAGTGCCCTTTTATTATAATAAATCTGCGTTCTAGAAAGTTTAAAAAGTCTGACTCTCAGGCTCTCCCAAGTATTTTGGAAGCTTGTGGAATTTGTGAACATACATAAGCGCTGCCCTGTATATACATTTCTAATCGTTGTAAGAACTTGCTAATTTATTTGTTTCGCCACAAGCAAACAAGACGGAACATATGAAGGAAGGAAACAGAATCTCCACCAAACGTGAGACTCTACCTACACCCTCTACCCCCGCGTTTGAGTCAGTGCTTTCGCACTATAACCTGGGACAAGGGAGGCTGCACTCTAACTCCTTTGGGTTGAGACAGTGTCTCGAACTAACGGGACAAAACTCAAAAGAAAACGATAGGCCGAAACTCCTGAAACAGGCTAGGACCAAACGGAACCCCTCGATTAGACCCAGAAAACATTTAATACTAACACAGGAGCACATACACAGCAAAGAGAACTACACATATTTAGTCTAGAAAGCCCACGGGAGCAAAATCCACAAGAAAACGGAGGAGTGTGCCTACGAGCAACCGGAGGTGCTCTCCAAAACTGCACGCAAAAGACACTCTACAAAACTATCCAAGTCTAAAGCACTTTCCACAACTCTACACCCTGACTGTTCCTTCTGACAGAGTCCTGTACTCTTACGACTGCCAGCTACCCCTATCGGGATGGGTAAAATTTTACCCTGTATGCATATGTGTGCAGAAATCGTCTGATTCTATACGTAGATATTCGTAATAATCTAGTAAACGAAGGTCTGAAATGCGAATTTTTACCAGCCAGGCTGCATTTTTGTTTAACGTTGTTACTTGACCCTGTAAAGCTCTGGATGAAGTATCGCGGTCTTTCCCCAGGAGAAAGTGTTGAAAAACAATAAAAAATACCCCAAAAATGGGTTATTCGAAAATAACTCGAAAACTAAGCAAGATATCGAAAGAATGTACAATCAAAAATTGTAGAGCTTAAAATTCTCTATAAAAAAGGTTATATGCACTTTACCCCCACTCCCCACGGTTTACCCTCTAGATCCGCGCGAACGTTAAAGGTGAAAAAGAAATCGTAAAACATCGAAAATTTAACATCTTTGAATGCTTTTTGTCTTAAGTTACTTAAGAAACTCTCTACTTTTGGAATAAAATGATATTTTTTTTCACTCAATTGTTTAAAAAGTGTCAAGTGAAATAAACGATATCTCTCGATAGATTGTATTATTTTTTCTTCTTTGTGTTCCATAATTTTGTTAGCTAAATTCCCTACATATTACACTCGGATCATTTTTCTGTAATTGTCGTAATTTTTGAAATACCTCCGTTTGTAAAAATTGCTTTGCCAACCTTGATGCGTCCGGAGAACCACTAGTCGCCAGGTCCAATCCCCCATTTCCTTCCTTCTCCCCATGGTGGTGAGTGCTAGCCTCGAGCCCGTTACCCTCCTGGGTCTCACTTTCTTACTAGCCCAAGAGCCCGCGACGGCCAGACCTTCGTTATTTTATAAAGGCTGAAAGTTTCTCAGTATATGTCCCCAATAGAGGTAAGAACGATCCCCGACAATGAAGTTTGGATCATGGTGGCTTTGGCAGGTAACAGGTAGCAAAGGTGTAAAAAAATGGACCTCAAATTCGTTAAAATATAAAGCTCAGTTTTTATATATTTCATTCGGAATGAAAGGGTATTTCAAGGCACCGTTAAGAGTGGACGCGTCAAGCAAGGGTGATTCACGAAGCCAGGTGGAAGCGGGCAGTTTCCCCCATAATGACGTCAAAGCAACGGGGCTTTCCAATGCAGGCCCAGGACAAAAAAGTAAGGAGGTCTCATGCTCCTCCAGGCAATCGAAGGAAGGTATTCGATAGACAACCAGCGTGCATATCGGATCGTGATCCGAGAGTCTCATCGAGGATTGCTTCAGGACTCATCGTGCAGCCGCATCGAATATAGCTTACAGATCAGAAGTGGGATTAATCACACGTCTTGTTGCCAAATTAGTGATTCACACCTCGGGCTCTGCAATGACAATTTAATTTTTTTTTCTCTTACTGGCCACCATGGACGATCGGAGTGGACGCGTTCAAAGTTCAAGTCGATCGCGAAGTCCAAGACATTCGCGAAGTTCGAGCCACAATTAACGTCGGGACAGAGCAAGAAGCTCCGAGGGAAGCAGACGACGTCAAAGGAATTCGAGAAGTTCCGAGCATAGCAACCGAGATCGCAGCAGATCTGGGAGTTCGGAACGTTGAGGACGACGTCGGGGTAACATGCAGGGCTAAGCGAATCGACGTAACAGGCGTCATCGCAGCAGGAGTCCTGTCTGTTGCAGTCATCGTCAAAGCAGACAATCTGACCGCTATCATCGAGAACATTCACGGGGTTCGCACTTCTGTAGCAGTGAACGACAGAAGCAGAAGGGCATACGAGATCGTTACCGCTCCAGATCAAGTGACATGTATTAGGGAAAATGCCAGATTGTCGGAGGTGGCAGAACCGTGGCCGACCGGGAGATCTATCGACGGGCGCTGGTGATGACCGAATGTCAGGTAGTGAGTCCGATTTAATGTCCGAATATTTTTTAAAAAATGTGGAGCAAATTTCACCGAAATTTGCATTTTTTTGTCAAAAGGTCTGCCAAAAATCCAATTTTCACTTTTTTTTTTCCTTCGTCCAAGTTTTACTTTATGGTCTTAACTAAAACACGTTTTTTTTTTTTCACTTCAAATGATCCTGTCATGAGTTCTGCTGTCAACGCAGACGCACCTTTTTTCCGAGGGGTCACCGGAAATGACGTCGCAATGGCGGAGTTTTAAATATTTTTCTACGAAAATTTTACAAATTCTTTGTCAAATGTGTATGTTTAAGACAATAAAAAGTATAATTGAAATATTATATTTTTTATATGATTCGCACCTTGACGCAGTTCCGGGACACTCCCCGAGATAATTTCGTACAGATTGAGGAATCAAAATTAATCTGGGGATAAGTCTTGAGAGTGACAGGAACGGGTGGGTTGGCTTGCGTGCTTCCTAGACCTATGGAGCTGGACCATAGGTATAACCATATTGGAGAGGTCCTTAGTGAGAAGCCAGACAAAGACGAGTCCTCTGAAAGAGGGCAGCAGCTCTTTCAGTAGTCATGTTAGCAGAGATCAAAAAGATCGGTATGGTAGCATGACATACACCCCTTTCTTAACTGCGATGTGGAAGGCAAAGGGAAACCACCACATTAGTATACCCTGGAAAATACCATTCCAAATCTTTAGTAAAAATGATGGCCCCCTCTGGAGTAAAATATTCCGGAGGTAAAATAGTCCCCCAATCGGATCTCCGGGTGGGGACTACCCCAGGGAATGTCATCGAAATAAAGTGCAATAAGGGAGGTGCAATTTCAAAGTGCAATAGGGGACAATTCAAATCAGGACAGGGAAAACCCGGCATCCTACGGATCGGAGCGTGGAATGTCAGGAGTCTTAGGGAGGCGGGGAAATTAGAAAACCTCAAAGTAGAAATGAGCAGATTAAAGTTAGATATAGTAGGAATAAGTGAAATGAGGTGGCCAAAGGAGGGAGATTTTTGGAGCGGAGAGTACAGGGTTATCTATAAGGGATCAGAGTCAGGTAATGCAGGAGTAGGATTCTTAATGAACAAAAAGGTAGGACAAAGAGTAAAAAGCTACTTACAAGTCAGCGATAGGATAGCTATGGTAAAAATTAGGTCGAAACCAACAGATACAGTAGTAATTCAGGTTTATATGCCCACTTCGAATCACAGTGACGAGGAAATAGAACAGGTATATAACGACATAGAAGAAATAATACAGTACGTGAAAGGAGACGAAAACTTGATAATAACGGGCGACTGGAATGCGGTAGTAGGGGAAGGGAAGGAAGAACAAATAATAGGAAAGTATAGTTTGGGAATTAGGAATGAAAGAGGTTCGCGACTGATAGAATTCTGTGACAAACACCAACTAGTTATTTCCAACACCATTTTTGAGCATCATAAAAGAAGAAGATATACCTGGAAAATGCCGGGAGATAGTGGCAGGTACCAAATAGACTATATATTAGTCAAAAAAAGTTTCAGAAACCAGATAAAAGATTGTAGGAGCTACCCAGGTACAGATATAGATAGCGACCATAATTTAGTAATGATGAAATGCCAACTAAAATTTAAGAGGCTTAAGAAAAAAGGTAACACCCGCAAGAAGTGGGATATCAATAAACTCAAATATATGAGGAAATGAAATAGTTATTTTCGTTATTAGGGCGTGAAGCGCTGTTTCTAACGAGAGTGAAGTTTGCCGCACGAGCGAAGCGAGTACGGCAATCACACTCGTTAGAACGGCGCGAAACAACCGAATAACGAATTCTATTTTTTGTCACTAAGTGTCAAACACGAGATTGACGATTTCACGCACTGCGCAGGTTATTTCATGCACCGCGCAACTTTTCACGAATTGGTGTGTGAAAGATGATTTCACATGCGTCGAGGACGCCCATGAAACCGAGTATTTGACACTGAGTGACAAAAAAAGAATTTCAGAGTAAGGTCGAGGAACATTTAAAGCAAGTAGAAGTAACAAATGATAGCGAAGAGAACATAGAAGAAAATTGGAACCATATTAAAACAAGCTTAGAAAATGCAGCAGAAGAAGTAGTAGGTCACAAAGAAAATAAAAGTAGAAACCCGTGGATGACGAGAGAAATTTTAGAATTGATAGAGGAGAGACGAAAGTATAAGACTAGCGTAGATGAAAACGGACAGAGAAAATACAAATCCCTGAAATGGGAGATAATTAGGAAATGTAGGAAAGCTAAAGAGGCATGGATAGAAGAAAGATGCGAAGAAGTTGAAGAGAAAATTAAATCAGGCAGGACCGAGGCAGCCTTCAGAATAATAAGGAGAAATTTTCAAGAATACAAACCGAAAAGTAAAAATATCAGGAATGTGAAAATGGGGACTTATTGCTAGAAAATGCAGAAAAGGCCAACAGATGGAAAGAATACTTAGATAAATTATACAACGGAGAAGAATTAAATAACATATTGGAAGAAGAAAATGACGTAGATGAAGACGAACTAGGGGATACTATTATGAAATCAGAATTTGAAGTAGCACTTAAAGAATTGAAAAACAACAAAGCACCCGGGGTTGATGGAATACAAGCAGAAATTTTAAAGTTTGCAGGGGTAGAAGCAATAAACAGGCTATTTAAACTCGTGAGTCATATGTATGAAACAGGAAAAGTGCCAACAGATTTCACGAAAAGCATAATAGTTACCCTTCCCAAAAAAGTAGGCGCGGATAGATGTGAAAACTTTCGTACAATCAGCCTGATACCGCACGCATCGAAAATCTTAGCAAAAATTATACAAAGAAGATTGGAACGAAAAGCCGAGGAAGCTTTAGCAGAAGATCAGTTCGGATTTAGAAGGAACAGGGGAACGAGGGAAGCGATAATAGCGTTAAGATTAATTGCAGAAAAAACACTAGAAAAAATGCCATAATTTACATGGGATTCATAGACTTAGAGAAAGCATTTGACAATGTCAGGTGCCAAAAAATGTTCAAAATACTAAAAAGGGTAGGAATAAAATATAAAGAAAGAAGAATCATACACAATCTATATGAAAACCAGGTCGCAGTGATAGGAGTAGAAGAAGAAATTAGGGAAGCTAAAATTAGAAAAGGAGTACGGCAAGGATGCACACTGTTGCCTCTAATCTTTAACTTATATATAGAGGAAGCACACAATGACTGAATTAAAAGAAAACTCGACCGTAGGCATTAAAATTCAAGGACAAGCAGTAAGCATGCTCCGATTCGCAGACGATATAGCGCTATTAGCATCGAGCAAAGGAGAACTAAAAAAGGCACTTAACGCGAAATGGAAAATATCCTAACAGAAAAATACAACATGAAAATCAATAAGAAAAAAACGAAAGTTTTAGTATGTAGTAGGAAGAAACGCAAAAATAAATGTACAATAAATATAGGGAAAGAAAACGTAGAAGAGGTACAACAGTTTCGCTCCTTAGGCAGTCAAATAACGACAGAGATGGAAAGAGCGTAAAGGACATCAAGCAAAGAATAGTGCAGGGGAAACAGGCTTTTAACCAGAAAAAGAAGCTTCTATGCTCAAAAAACATCAGCCTAGAGAGTAGGAAAAGGTTTCTCAAAACATACGTTTGGAGTACGGCTTTATATGGGTGCGAATCTTGGACGATATTAACCGCGGAAAAGAAAAAATTAGGAAGCTTCGAAATGTGGTGCTATAGGAGAATGCTAAAAGTAAAATGGACCGACAAAATCACAAATGAGGAGATCTTTAAAAAAATTATAAGACGGCCCACTACACTGAAATAAACCGGAAAACGTATGCTGTGTTTATTAAAAATATAAAACAGTTTTTATAGAAAAATTGTTAGATGTGAAACATCGAAATTCTTCTTTGTAGAAAGTATGCGATAGGAAGGATGGACCACGCGTCCGTCGAAAGAAAGCGTGCGCCAGTGCGCATTTGTATTTATGACTGTGATACTATTAAACGGTACGAACCGTTGTGTCTAATTCAAAAAGCGCATTTAGCTTACTCTCTCTTAACTCTACCATCGGTACTGTTTAATAGTATCACAGTCATAAATACAAATGCGCACTGGCGCACGTGTTCTTTCGACGGACGCGTGGTCGATCCTTCCTATCGCATAATTTCTACAAAGAAGGATTTCGATGTTTCACATCTAACAATTTTTCTATAAAAACTGTTTTACATTATATGTTATTATACACACACGTATTTTTATCTACAACAAAGTATCTTACATCGATGTGGGCCTAAAGTTCATAGATAATAAGATAATGGCGATTAAATTTCCTTTCCTGGTGAATAAGTTTAGCCTCATATGTTTCTTTGACTTATCACAAATATCTATTTACAATCGTGATGTATTATAGATTGTACACACATACGTACCATATGAGGCTAAACTTACTTGCCAGCGAAGAAGTTTCAATTACTATTATCTCATTATTTATGAACTTTTGACCTATATCGATATGACTTTTCTATGTATGGTGGGAGAAGGAAATTCTTCGAAACCACCGAGCTGGAGCATGAAAATTGGCGCCGGGAGAGTACGCAGATTCAGCGCCGTTCGGTTGGTGCTATCCCCGAAGAAGTACATGTGCACCGCGCAATAGTCGAATTTATTGCGGGTCTGCACTTTGTCCGAGGAGAGCATAAATGGCAGAGGGTTTCTGTTGCCTCCCGCGAGGCTCCTGAAATCTGAGCACGCGGTCGAGGCCCTTCGCTTGCGACCCGGCGCCTATCACTCTCGCTAGACTGAGTTACTATCTATTTAGCCAGTCAAATAGACTGACATTTCTCTGGCAGTAAATTTTTATCGTGTATCCACTGCAATCTAGCTAGATTTATTTTTCTCAACCGAGATTCTAGACTAATTCTCGCTAGATTGTTCTCAATGCTGTGTCCACTTGAGTAAATCTAGCTGAAAACGAAAGAACACGTTCGCCAGTGCGCATTTGTATTTATAATTGTGATACTATTAAACGGTACAAACCGTTGTGTCTAATTCAAAAAGCGCATTTAGTTTACTCTCTCCTAACTCTGCCATCAGTCGCTGTTCCGTCTCGCGATAAACGGAATTCGACACAACGGTTCGTACCGTTTAATGGTATCACAGTCATAAATACAAATGCGCACTGGCGCACGTATTCTTTCAACGGATGCGTGGTCCATCCTTCCTATCGCATACTTTCTACAAAGAAGAATTTCGATGTTTCACATCTAACAATTTTCCTATACAAACGGTATTTAAATGTTATTTTTAAACGTGCTAACCAATAATCAATCAATCCTCATGCTTTCATTAATGAGGGTAAATACTGCTTCGTACACCGATACAGTGAGCGTGTAGTAGTAAGTGGTTAAGCTAGGGCTCGGTGAAAGGGGACCATCGAGTCGTGGCGGAGAGAGCCGATGCGTCCCGAGTTAGGCCAGGCGAACGTTTGGACGCAGTTCAGTGAGGGGACGCAGCGTGACCGTTGCCTCTATATCTATATATAGAATAGATATAGATATAGAGGCAATGTTCAACGTTCGCCTGGCCTTAGCGTATTTAACCACTCCAGCGACGTTTCACGAGCAGCCGGTCTCACCCCCGAAGCGCGGAATAAGATGTTTCACATCAAAAGTAGGGAAAACAAACAACTCTGGAAAAGTATAACGAAAAGAAGAGACCAGATGATAGGCCATGTAGTAAGACATGAGGGGCTGCTAAGGGACATATTAGAAGTAGAAACAGGAACAAAGGGAGGTGTAGGTAGGCCGCGGTTAGACTTCATCTCACAAATTGTTAAAGATGTAGGTTGCTCGAAATACAGGGAAATGAAAAAATTAGCGGAGGATAGGGAAAGGTGGAAAATGGTATCAAACCAGTCTTAGGACTGATAACTTTATGATGATGATGATGAAAAAAAAAATTGTTGAAAATAGGCCCTTTTTCCCCCGAGTAAACCCATGTAACCCCTTAACTGAAGTGCTTTCGATGATAATTAAGGAAAGTACGAGGGAACTTGCTCCGGAATTTTGTCGGAATTTGATTCGGAGAAGAAAGTCTTGTCGGCTATAGAATGGTTGGAAAGGGTCGAAAAATGCGCATTAATGTATATATGGACTGATCCTAACAGACTGTTTTTATCAAAATTAAAATTGCAAGGTATTGCAAAAAGATGGTTTGATGGTTTGAGACCTCCTCCAGTGTCTTGGGAAGCCTTAAAGGTAGCAATAATTAGACATTTTTCCGGGGGAGAAAATTTCGGGAAATTGTTTGATCTCGCAGATACATTCAAGAGTACACCGGATCAAAATTTCCAAGTCTATTGTCTTGAGAAAAGAAAGAGAAAGAAAGTTCCGTTAATAAGCAGGTTTCCATTCCGAAAATGTAAAATTATGTTCCGAGATATTGTTTTTCGTTGTCTGCAGACGACGAGCTTTTAATTAGGCCTTAGCATTTCCAAGAATTTGCCCGAGTTGTTCAAGTAGATATGTGAACGTCGAAATCGAGTAAAATAATTCGATGATAATGTATAGAGGTAATCCTTTTCGACGTTGCCCGTCCAAATGACCTGCTATGGTCAACAAAGGAAGAGTTCTTGCGTACGGTATAGCGTCGTTAATCCTAGAAACGCTACTCGAAAGCCTAACGGCTTCAGAATTTCAGTTTAAAATTTCAGGAAAAGAATTCGTGTAATGTTCATTGTCTGATATAGCCGCTTTATAAATTATTTCCGTTCCAAATAATCCTTTGGGTTCTTCAAATTATAAAGCAGTTTCAATTTCAATGTACAGCGTTGGTTTATATTTATTACACGTAATTTCATCTTTCGGTTTCAACGATCTACAATATCTGTATATATAAAACAAAGTCGGGTTAGTTACACTATTTATAACTAAAGAACGGCTGGACAGGTTTTTATAACCTTTGATTCTTGGATTTGTCTCCGCCACGAGTAGCAGAATAAGTATTAAAACATTTGAAAATTCACGAAAAAAATGTATTAAGAAAATTAATTTTTCTAGAATCATTTCGATTCGTTTCAATAAAGCAAATACCTTGCTGCAAAGTGTATTAAATTAATTTAAAGTATTTAAAATACATTTCGTTTTTAAGTTAACACAACATTTATTGATTCTGAAGCGGAACGAAATTCGCCGGGTCAGCTAGGTAGTATTAATAATAAGTAATAATAAGTAATTATTACTTAATATAATAACGGAATGAATCCTCCTGTAACCAATAACGGTATGAATAACCGTCGACGATTCATCATATTTTTAATTAAATATGATCGGTCAAAATGTAAATATGGAAATGGATAAATGTTTGTGCACCTGATACTATATTTGAATTTGCGAAGGTTCACGGAAATTACTGGTTCAAGGTATGAGGAGGTTTGGTTCTAAATACCTTAACTCATGCTTAAATTGTCTGCATATTAATAAGTGGACGGGTCGTAAACCCGGTTTATTAATCGAAGTGAGAAGGTGTCAATTCCTTTCATACCATTGACCTCAACCATGTTAGACCATTTGTAAAGAGTAACAGTAAAAATACTAAAATTCTTATCATTTTGGAAGCATTCACAATTTTGTATTTTTGAGCCTGTCCGGATTACGTCAGTCAAAGGAGTATTGAAAGCACTAGGTCAAATGATTGCAATTTTCGGCGTACAAAGACGTATCATTGGTGACCGAGGGTCAGCGTTTACATCACACAGGTTCAAGGCCTTCTTTGGTGAACGGCATCGAATATGTACAATGCTGTAGCTACAACTCGTGCCAACGGTAAGTGCGAGTGCATGAACCGAACAGTTTTGAGCTCACTTTCAGCCACTTGTGCTGGAGAAGACGAGCCACGAAGCATGGCAGATGCTAGACTGATTACAGAGATCCGGGACACCCTAGATCAGTTCGACCTGCCGGGGTTGAGGGAGGCCACAAGGGTTTCCACAGATGCGGAGCAAGCTGAGCAGAAACGCGTTTCGGCACCCGCAGTTTTAAGCCGCCTAAATATGCTGTAGGCCATGTAGTATAGTGACTGCTAAACCTGGCGCAACCGGGGGCAGCAGGAAGCTGATGGCAGGCGAAGGGACCCTTCAAGGTGACAGCCGAACGACAGAAACGAGGTACAAGATCTTCGGGATTTGGAAAAGTCGTCGAACAAACGCAGCGTCGTTGCGGTGGATGACATGAAGAGATGGACCACATTCGATACCACACAACAACTGGGCGAGGAAGGGAATAATGACTATGCTCGTGATAAGATAGTGGCCGTAGTCAGTGAACTCCAAGTTACAATCTCTGGTCAGGATTGTGAACTAGGACGAGTTACTGGCGAGGCTGGACTTGTAATGACTATGCTTACCCGAGGGTAAGATAGTGGCCGCAGTTAGTGAACTCTGAGTCACAATCTCTCGTCAGGATTGCGAACTAAGAAATATTTAATGATTTTCTTCATTATCTTCGTCACTACTACTCCAGTCCGTGGCTTCATCGTTGTCAATATGACCAATACCATTTTAAATGGTTTGAAGGGGATCAGCTACCAAATTATGTCAGTAATTCTCTAAAAACTCTATAGGGTATATAAATATGATGTCAAATTATTATACATAAATTTGTGACTATTCATAATTGTATTAACTTGGTTAAATTATTACAGAAACTGACGGAGGAGGCGATATTGACAACGATTAAGCCACGGACTGGAGTGGTAGTGACGAAGATAATGAAGATATCGACGACAACGATGAAAGTTATGAAAATCGTTAAATATTTCTTTCAATCCAGTAATACATATTTGAAATCATATCAAAATATTATTGATTAATTTATTAAATTTTTGTTTTATTTACATGAAAATTGTACTGAATAATTTTTTGAAAATTTATTTTTTAGTCATAAATAATTCTATATAATGAAATTTTCCGATAAATCCAAAAAACACTGTTCAACACATGATACTGAGTAAATGAAAGATGCGCAACAAAAGATCGCAATATACCGAACTCACTATTTCATTCGCACCCGCTTACATATAAATTGCCTCGCGGTCGCACCTACGGCAGACTTTCAATGTGTCTGGCAGGATGTAAGAACCATCGAAACTGTCTGGCCACCGAGGGGAAACATCTTTTGATAGTTCCCGAAATAACATATATAAAATTTAGCTTTTATACTATAACGTAAGTATAATTACAATTTATTATAGTTTAAGGGTGTCCGGCAGGGGGTTGGAACCATACTAAGTGTCTGGCAATGGACGACGTGATTTCTAATATTATTCCGAATAAAATATATAAAAACTGAGCTTTATACTTTAATGAATTTGAGGTCCATTTTTTTACACCTTTGCCACACCTGTTACCTACCAAAGTCACCATGATCCAAACTTCATAGTCGGGGATCGTTCTTACCTCTATTAGAGACATACACTGAGAAACTTTCAGCCTTTATAAAATAACGAAGGTCTGGCCGTCGCGGGCTCTTGGGCTAGTAGGAAAGCGAGACCCAGGAGGGTAACGGGCCCGAGGCTAGCACCCACCACCATGGGGGGAAGGAAGGAAATGGCGGAATGGATCTGGCGACCAGTGGTTCAATTTTTAGAAACGGAGGTATTTCAAAAATTACATCACAATAGGACACAATCCCTCACGTCACGCCGCTGGTCCCGCCATTCCCAGGGCAGTAAATAGATTATAAGCGTACATATATATATAGAGCATCAATAATTAATTTTGTTATATTAGGAACAGCCTATCCGACTACCGTATCTAAACCCGTTAAGCTAGAGACAGATTTACTAAGGCAACGAAGACGCTAGAGCTAGAGGACAAGGGGCTGCAACGAGCGCCAGATGCCGTGCAGCAAGATGCTTAAGACTTCCCTACCAGGCGCAGGACTGGGACTTGTAGACGAGCAGCGTACCCGGCGAGGAACGTAACCTGTGTAGACAGGCACCCCGTTTCTTCGGCATGGATGGACCACTTGGAAGTTAGCTTTTTATTGGGATTCTCCGCGTGATCCCACAGGGGAATATTTTCCGGAGGAATCTACGGAAGTTAACTTCGTACAGCGATCCTCCGCGTGATCCCGTAGGGGAATCTTCCGGAGTGATTCATCAAGTCGTCATCCGTGAAGGGATAGTTCCGGAGCCACGAGGAAATTCAGCGAGCTGCGCGCGCATCAGAACCAACAAGGAAGACAATAGTTTCTTCGATTGGCGATCTGCGGAGCGGGCGCGCAGAAGCGATAAGAGCGTTGCGCATAGTAATTAGATCGCGTAAAGGGCTCCTAGAATGGGGACGTGTGTGTGTGCCCTCTCCCTAGCGAGCCGAAGCGATCCCCGAAATCTTCCTCTTTTCGTGCGGACTAGCGATGTGGACGGACGTACCTACCAGCGTTGCGGATTTTCCCGGTAAGCCGGTTCCTTTATTTTAACGACACGTGGCCGTGGAAGAATTTAGAGAAATTCCGTATTGAATTGCCCTCGAAAGGCTTATCGTTTCTTCCTTTTGTATCGCGTGAAATTGTGACGGACCCGTGGCGATTACCGTATTCTCGGTCTCTTTATCGATTTTGTTTTTCGCGTATTAGCTGTCGATCGCCTTTTACCGTTTAGTGATTTCTTGTGGAGTACCTTATATGGGGATGCTTGGGAAATTCGGGAGCACGAGGCGACCGAATTTCCTAAGGCGAATTGAGCATATTACCGATTTACGAAAATAGTTTGTGCCTGTAGTGCGGTGTTACCTTTGTTAAACATTTCGTTTGCTCTAATCTCGACTCTCTATTCTCTGCTTCCTATTAACGATTCTCGAGTGTCGATAGTTTTTGTGACTTCCGTTGTTCCGCGTGCGTTCGGTCAAACCTCGCGTCCCGTACAACCTTTCGTTGTAATTTCGGCGTAGGGATAGTCTGTGCCTCATAACTTTCTCGATCAGCGGGATACTTTGTTGAAGCTTTCCGCGTATGAATAGTACCTTCGTAATAACTTCCGCGATTAACGGCTATCTGATTTAGATCTCGGATACCTCTTATCGCTACCTTCGCGACGCTACCTTGGATTATCGAACATTCGCGGGCTACCTGATTCGAAGTTACCTGGCTACCTTCTAGCGTTACCGTCGCCATTACCTCGGTTTATTCGCGGGATACCTGATTTGAAGTTACCTGGTTACCTTCTATCGCTACCTTCGCGAAGCTACCTTAGACTATCTATCGTCCCTCGTAAGGGCTCTCTTCGGTTGATTCGCGCTGTTAGTCCCGGTGTACTAGTGATAAGAATGATTACCGAAAGCCAATCCTACCATAGCCGCTGCTTTCTTTGACCAGTTTATATTGCGTGAGTTGGTCTCTAAATAAATCTTAAGTATTATTGTTTGTATAAGCCGCCTCAAATTCATTTCTTTGTCTTAAGATCCCCGCCCCTCTCCTTAGCCGATACGGGGCTGAGCTAGCGGAGTTCCATTTCCGGTTCACGCGATCTGACTATTACCTACTGTGACTACCTTTTGGTGTTTTGAAACACCTGGCGCCCAACATACCGCTACCTTGCTACCTTGCCCAAGTTGGGCCAGTCAGAGAACGTGCCGAAGTGTGCGACTACCCGGTAGCGCCGGGTAGCGTCGTTACATACGACAATTACAGAAAAATGATCCGAGTGTAATGTTTAGGGAATTTAACTAACAAAATTATAGAACACAAAGAAGAAAAAATAATTCAATATATCGAGAGATATCATTTACTTTACTTGACACTTTTTAAACAATTGAGTGAAAAAATATATCATTTTATTTTAAAAGTAGAGATTTTCTTAACCAATTAACAAAAAATATTCAAAAATGTTAAATTTTCGATGTTTTACGATTTTTTTTTCACCTTTAACGTTCGCGCGGCTCTAGAGGGTAAACCTCGAGGAGTGGGAGTAAAGTGCTCATAACCTTTTTTATAGAGAATTTTAAGCTCTATAATTTTTGATGTTATCTTCTTTTGATATCTCGCTTAGTTTTCGAATTATTTTGGAATATCCCATTTTTTTTGTATTTGTTATTGTTTTTCAACACTTTCTCCTGGGGGAAAAACCACGATACTTCACCCAGAGCTTTAAATGATAACGTTAAACAAAAATGCAGCCTGGCTAGTAAAAATTCGTACTTCAGACCTTCGTTTACTGGACTATAAATACGTATAAGAATCATCTGCTTGTGCATTAATTTGATCGTTACCGCGTATACCATTCTGGACATGAATACGTAGCTGTGCTCACGAATCTAAATCAAGAGACATGGCAGTGTCTCGCGGCATGTTCGTTCAAGTAGTTCCGCGCTCAGACACGACAGCGCTGATGTCACGAGCACCCGTGTCTCTTTACACCACAAATGTCTGCCCCCTGCACCCCTCAATTTTTACATCGAATTTTCTCAATAAATATATGGTTATAACCAAAACTATGCTTAGTTACGCCATATAAATCGACTATTCTCTATCGATAGAGACCAGAGTAAATGTTGTAAGTTACATATTAACAGAGATTTTTCCTTAGCAACGCGAAGCCACGCCCCTTGCGCCTAAAAGTCGAGAATCCGATTTCTCGGGCGATATATATATGTCAAAATCTCACAAAAATTCCGCCTGTCTTCGGCGATATTCGGCCATGGTCGGAAATGTGTACACAGATGCGGCCACACGCATACGCCATCAAATGTATGTGAGAGTGTGTGAGAGAATATATTCCTTGAATGTTTAGTTGTTTTTCAAAATTAATAAAATATTTCCATTCGCGAAACGATTAACCTCGCGTTTATTTCGATCCTCGGACGCGCTTGTTAATAAAATGTAAAAATTCAGTGTAATCGGAGTTATGAATCTCAATAGCGGTGAATGTGACAGACGCTCCGTATAGTTTAATAATCGTTTGTTTTTTTTCGATAATCGGGATTGTGAACGGATGCAGTGCTGTGTTTCTCTGGTTGCCTGTGCATAAAGAGCAGGAAATGAGACGGCAGTATCTCAGAAGAATTACCATCAGATAAGTTTAATTGCCATCTGACAGCTTTAACCTCACTTTCGATGGAAGGACAATTATCTTTGTGATAATTCTATTTTTTGTTTCAGCGTCATGCGAGCACGAGACGAATTGATGGCTTTTCTTCTCTGTCACAATCAAAGCCGTGGAAGAAAAATAGGAGATGCAATGGAATTGTATCACAACACACAATCAAGTAATTACTTTATCATTATTTTTTCTCTATCGATATATTTCCTCTTTCGTACTATTACAAGTTCCAATTTACACACCGACCTGTCAAACCTGAAGTGTACATGTACCTCACTTCTATTTCATCTGTTCTTCGTCTCCGTTGTAACGACAGTCAATGAGGAATCACTGATACCGATTAGGGTTCGAGGGTTATTCCTTATTCTTTCTAGTACAGCATCGATATTTTACTGCACCTGTTTTCTTCTGGGACTTAATAAAATAATTATAAAAACCCCATATGATTGTTATTTACAATTTGTTACAGATCGTATGCGAACCCGAGGGGGTTTCTTTCGAACGAAGGATCATCCACTTGTTGTTCCAAGAACCAGTTGCATTAGTTCATTTGGCGAGCTGGATCTGCTGTCTCGAGTGCATGGACGTGTGCCACTTGAAATGGATATTTTGTAATTTCCATCGTTACATCAGAGGCGAAGAAGAGATGAAATAGAAGTGAGGTACATGTACATTTCACGTTCGATAGGTTGGTATATAAATTGGAACTTCTGATAGTGTAATACGAAAGAGGAAATATATCGATAAAGGAAAAATAATAATGAAGTAGTTACTACATTATTGTAATCTAATTCCATTGTATCCCTTACTTTTCTGCCACGACTTTGATCGTTCATAGTAAAGAAAAATCAAATTTATTGGTTGATCCATCTACTATCAACAATCAAAGTTGTGGCAGAAAAATAAAGGATACAATAGAATTGGATTACAATAATGTAGTAACTACTTTATTATTATTTTTTCTCTTTATCTATATATTTCCTCTTTCGTATTATACTATCAGAAGTTCCAATTTATATACCAACCTATCAAACGTGAAGTGTACATGTACCTCACTTCTATTTCATCTCTTCTTCGCCTCTGATGTAACAATGGAAATTACAAAATATCCATTTAAAGTGGCACACGTCCATGCACTCGAGATAGAAGATCCAGCTCGCCTAATGAACTAATGCAACTGGTTCTTGAAACAACAAGTGGATGATCCCTTGTTCGAAAGAAATCCCCTCGGGTTCGCATACGATCTGTAACAAATCGTAAATAACATAATCATTTGCAGTTTCACTATTTAAAATATACCAAACTTACTCAACGTAGAAATTAAGAAACTATATTAATCTGAGTTAACCAATTCTAATGACAGAATTATTAAAAATGATATATTTCATCTTTCGTATTATACTATCACAAGTTCCAATTTATATACCGACCTGTCAAACGTGAAGTGTACATGTACCTCACTTCTATTTCATCTCTTCTACGCCTCTAGTGTAACGATAGAAATGACAAAATATCATAACTTTTCTGTAACATTTCTGCAATATTTTACAATAATCGTGAACACTACCGTATATGTTAGAAATATATATTTCTCGATAAATTCGAGAATGATGCGAAACATCAAAGAAACGTTTCAGTCTCATTACGTCGAAAGATCTCCTCGATAAGGTACAGCTCGATAAGATTGTACTTGTCAGGGCTGAATTATGTAGGGTTTTTATAATTATTTTAGGAAGTCCCAGAGGAATACAGGTGCAGCAAAATATCGATGCTGTCCTAGAAAGAATGAGGAATAACTCTCGAACCCTAATCGATATCAGTGATTCCTCATTGACGTTCGTTACACCAGAGTTGAGGAAAAGATGAAATAGAAGTGAGGTACACGTACACTTCACTTTTAACAGGTCGGTATATAAATTTGAACTTGTGTGATAGTATAATACGAAAGATGAAATATATCACTTTTAGTAATTCTGTCATTATTATCTATAGAATTAGTTAACTCAGATTAATATAGTTTCTTAATTTCTATGTAGAGTAAGTTGGGTATATTTTAAATAGTGAAATACTGAATATAATTGTGTTATTTATAATTTGCTACAGAAATAAACGTACTGCTATTGAATTCCACCCAGAAGGACTCCAAATCATGTGCGAACCCGAGGGGGTTTCTTTTGAACGAGGGATCGTCCACTTGTTGTTCCAAGAACCAGCTGCATTAGTTTATTCGGTGGGTTAGATCTGCTGCCTCGAGTGCATGGACGTGCGTTCATCCTTCAATATCCTCCCTACCATGATCTGCTGATTCTAACCTCTGTTGCCACAGCCCGAATGCTCGTCGAAGGTTATTCCTCATTCTTTGTAGCACAGATCTATATTATGCTGCATCTGTATTCTTCTGGGACTTCCTAAAATAAGTATAAAAACCCCATATAATTCAGCTCTGACAAGTACAATCTTATCGAGGAAATCTTACGATGTAATGATTCCGAAATGTTTCTATGATATTTTGCAACATTCGCGAATTTATCAAGAAATATATATTTCTAACATACGGTAGTATTCACGAATATTGCAAAATATCGCAGGAATATTACAGAAAAGTTACTTGCAAAAACGTGCTTTGTGGGATGTAAATGATTATACCAGAGGCGAAGAAGAGATGAAATAAAAGTGAGGTACATGTACATTTCACGCTTGACAGGTCGGTATATAAATTTGAACTTGTGATAGTATAATACGAAAGAGAAAATATATAAATAAAGAAAAAATAATAATAAAGTAGTTACTCCATTATTGTAATCCAATTCCATTGTGTATCCCTTATTTCTCTGCCACGACTTTGATTGTTGATAGTGGATGGATCAGCTAATAAATTTAATTTTTAGTCACTATCAAACATCAGTCGCGGCAGAAAAATATGGGATACAATGGAATTGGATTACAGTAATGTAGTAACTACTTTATTATTATTTTTTCTTTATCGATATATATTTCCTTTTTCGTATTATACTATCCCACAAGTTCCAATTTATATACCGACCTGTGTCAAACGTGAAGTGTACATGTACCTCACTTTTATTTCATTAAGTATTACTGCAGAACGAGTAGGTAAGAAGATTTTCATGAAGACTCATGATTTTTTGACTTGTTATCTCGTACAGGTGCAACCGAAGAGGACCTAGCTCGTGTCCTGTCCACAAAAAGATGACTCGATGGACATTGGAAAATGTCAGACTTGTCACCGAGCGCCTATATCCCACGGTACATTAATTTCAATACGCGTTTCTTCTTTCAACTATTCCAGCGTTAAATAACTTTTACTTCTTTCAAGCTAATAACCTTGTTTGAACTGTTTGTGGTAGGTGGCAGCGATTGATAATAGCGACTCGTCGTAGACAAGTTCGTCTATTAAAACTAAAAAGCAATTCAGTGTACCGAACTACTACTGCGATAATGTGCCCGAGCTCACGGTCTATTCTGCGATTAACATTAACGTAATCGTGATTATGCTCAGGTGATGGGTGTTCCAAAAGAGGTAAAGTTGATACTAAACATCGGATGCTCTGTAAGCTGACTTGCTAGTGTATGCTTTGCAACTGGAATATCATCGCAGGAATAATTTGTCTACGATTAGTCACAATCATTGATCGCTGCGCCCTACGATGAACAGTTTGTACAAGGTAAATACTTTGAAAGAAGTGAAAGTTATTTAAAGCAGGAATAATTGAAACGAAAAGCGCATATTGCAATAAATGTACCGTGGGTAATAGGCGCTCGGTGACAAGTCTGCTATTCTCCGATGTCCATCGAGTCATCTTTTTACGGACAGGACACGAGCTAGGTCCTCTTCGGTTGCACCTGTACGAGATGACATGTCAGAGTCTGCAGTAATACTTAATGAGATAAAAGTGAGGTACATGTACACTTCACGTTTGACAGGTCGGTATATAAATTCGAACTTGGAATAGTATAATACGAAAGAGGGACTATATCGATAAACAAAAAATAAGGGATACAATAAAATTGGATTACAATAATGGAGTAACTACTTTAATCACTTGAGGAAACTCACCGAAGGAACCCGAATAATTATCGTATCACTTGTACACTTGATTTCGAGGTTACATGCATGATTTGACAGCTACCGGGAGATCAGGGGGGCCTTTCTCGAGTCACTCGTATCTTTGCGTGCACGCAACTCAGCGAAGAGACCAATCAGGTTCAAGTATTCCGTTGCGGCGGGGGTCCTGATTGGTCTACTCGCTAAGAAACGTATACGCATCTTTGCGAGTAGAACAATCAGGACCCCCACCACAACGGAATACTTGATCTGCAACAGTTAATAGATGATTTTGATTCGCATTGGCATGTTTATGATGATATTTGCAATGAATGTTCTACTCGGATTGAAATGAGTCGTAAGGTCAGCATCGAAACTGTAAATGATGTAGTAATAATTACATTAAATTTATTTATGAGTAAGGGCGAAATTTCAGCGGTGCATGCAAAAAGATTTCTTAAAACTATTCCAATGTCTCGAGTTAATATATGTAACAACAAATATACTGTCATAAGTGGTATCTTTACAACTGATGAAACAATTCGTCATGGTCATTGGAAGAGTATACTTAGAGAGAGAGTTGAAGGTAAAACGTCTTCATGGATTTCTGTAGACGACCAAAATATAAGAAAAATCCGATGGCCTGTAAATTCGAAAGCGGTATATGTTTTATTTCTCCAAAATACTAAGGCAAAGTGAAAAATATAAGGGCTCTCTAGTCTATAAATCCCTTTCAAAATATCACGAGAATAAATCAAAAGTAAGTAAGTGGTTATAATAAATTGGCTCATATCGGTATAAAATGTGAGACTTTAATTTTGTGGTAATAGAAAGCTATTCTTCTACATGTACGTATTCTTCTCATGAATAAATTCCAAAAAGTAATGAAATCCCCCACAAAAACAGATTCTCTGTAAAAAAAGGCGGCATGTTCATTCAGTGCTAACAAAAATTGATACCTACGTAAAATACTCTCCAAAAAAGATTTGAAATCAATTAAGATCGCCATGTTCCAGATTTATATATAAAAAGTAAAAGGCATCATTTGAAAGGAAAATTATTGTAAATCAAGTTACTAAAAAATTCGACTAAAGAATTTATAAAAAAAATTTTAATAAAAAAGAACTTGCCGCGTTTTTTTCCTTCAAAATAAAAAATTCAGACAGAATTATACTCGATGTTTATGCACTTATGAGATTTTAAATAAATTCATACACTTATATGATACCACCAGTATACCGAATGTCGCACGGAATTCTTTAGTCAAATTTTTTAGTAACTTGATTGACAATAATTTGCCTTTTAAATGATGCTGATTTCTGGAACATGGCGATCTTAATTGATTTCAAATCTTTTTTGGAGAGTATTTTACGTAGGTATCAATTTTTGTTAGCACTGAATGAACATGTCGCCTTTTTTTTACAGAGAATCTGTTTTTGTGGGGGTACATATACATTGACCGACACCAGAAAATAAAGTGTGTATCTTTTTCCTCAAACATTGTAGAATATTCGTGGACACGTGCAAGGTAATTGAAGGGAAAAAAACGCGGCAAGTTCTTGTTATGACCATTTTTTTATAAATTTTTTGTCGAATTTTTTAGTAACTTGATTTACAATAATTTTCCTTTCAAATGATGCTGAGGAGGCGCGAAGAAAGGAGAGGAGTAGTGTGGGTGATGCAAGACTATTATCGACTTTATTCCGCTCGACGATACAGGTCTACACGCGGCTAGCGAGCGAGATCAACTGACCAGGAAACCGTTCCGTACACCCCGAGAAAGGGGTTCCTAAACGTACCTGCGTACGTTAGGGGGCGCAACGCTCTGCTAAAACTGGCGATGGTTAGTCATGGCCGAGAATGTTTGTCTAGGACAAAGTTCTCGAGGAAAAGGACCCTCACCCTTTTATTGCAGGGTTTCCGAAAATCCCGGTGAGGGTGCGACATGGCACGTCGCTACAATGTCTTATATTTTTTATATATAAATCTTGAACATGGCGATCGTAATTGATTTCTAATCTTTTTGGAGAGTATTTTACGTATCAATTTTTGTTGGCACTGAATGAACATGCCGCCTTTTTTTTTACAGAGAATCTGTTTTTGTGGGGGGATTTCACTACTTTTTGTAATTTATGCATGAGGAGAATACGTACATGTAGGAGAAAGGCTTTTTGAAGTGAAACTTCTTTACGCTCGGTGGAGTAAGTTCCTCTCTTTGCGAATGCGGCTGTTAACGAAAACGTGAAACGGAGGGGAACAGCCTCAGAAGACGGACAGAGAAGAAAGGGAATATCGATGCCTCACTCCTTACCCACGCTCTCTCTCTGGCAAGCGTTAGTAAAGCGAGACTATACCGTTTCATTTCTCCTGCACCTGCCCCACTCTTTAGCCACGCTCTGTCTCATGCTTCGCGCTGTTTCTCTACGGCAAGCGTCAATACAGCTCAGAAGACGGACGGAGGAGAAGGGGAATATCGAGCGCCCGACTCCTTACCCACGCGCTCTCTCTCTCTCTCTCTCTCTCTCT
>OY783200.1:16539732-16709475 GCA_963678675.1 Xiphydria camelus
TCTCTCTCTCTCTCTCTCTCTCTCTCTCTCTCTCTCTCTCTCTCTCTCTCTCTCTCTCTCTCTCTCTCTCTCTCTCTCTCTCTCTCTCTCTCTCTCTCTCTCTCTCTCTCTCTCTAGCAATCCAGGCCTGCCAACTCTACTAATTCCTAACATCATAATAGTCTACGCTGCTGCTGCCTCAATGCTAATTCAGTCCGCTTCCACCTCGATGCACTCAAAAGTCATCTCGACGCAAATCCGCTTTATCATGTCATCGGTCTCACTGAGACTTGGCTCACGCCTGCTATACCTGACTCGGTCGTCAGTCTAGCTAATTACAGCATTGTTAGGAAAGATCGAAATATTCATGGAAGGGGCATTGCGGTCTACATACATGAATCTTATTCAGCTGCGATCATCGCTAGACCAGACTCCTTGAATAAAACTGGAGTACTCGAGTATCTGATAGGTGAGCTCAAAAAACCGGGCATGTCTCCTATCTTCTTCGCAGTGATCTATCGCCCTCCTCATGTGCCGTTCAACAATCCTGTCGATTTAGCGACAGTCCTGACTGAAGGTATGGATAACTACGCGCGCAAAATTATCATGGGGATTTTAATGCAGACCAGCACGGGACCAACCATGATGCGAAGTACATTCATTCGCTAATGCGCGACTTGTCGCTCAAACTAATAGACCATAGGACCACTCATGTGACGGGCAAGTCTGAGACTTGGCTCGATCGCTGCATGATTGACGAGTCTGAAAATGCTACAAGCTATGAGAAGTCTGACACGCCACTGGGAGCTGGGCATCACTTAATCTACTTTGATCTTCCGGCTGACAGCATTGTTCCAAAACCTAAGGTGATTGCCACTCGTCGTCTTGGCGGACTTCCTCGACCCGAGGCTCAGGACATGCTTCGCAGTTTCGATTGTCTGGGATCCATTTCTTCTGCCGCGAATATTAATGGATATCTCGAAACATTTTATGGGCAACTATTTCGAGTGCTTGACTCAATAGCACCTATCACCTTAATCAAAGTTAACTCTACAAAGCATGCACCGTGGATCACACCTGAACTCAATCTAGCCCAGCGCGAACTTAGGACAATTTATCGCAGATACAGATTCAGAAGGCGGCGAGACTTACTGGCTTACCGTGCAGCTTGCGACCTGCTACGTACAACAACTGACGAAGCTAGAATTGCTTACTATCGCTCAAGACTTGAGGGATTATCCCCGACGGGTACTTGGGTGGAGCTCCGTAACCTTGGCCTCGTCAACACCTCTAGTACGCCACCACTACCTATTCCAGCTGAAGAATTAAATTATGTACTAGCATAAGTCTCCACCAGTGAATATCCACCGTCTGATGAGCATGTGAATATGACTGAGGCATCCGAAGAAAGACCCGAGCTCAGTTTCGAACCTGTCACGCTTGAGGCCGTAGAGGAAGCAATAATGGGCGTAAAATCTAATGCTACTGGAGCCGACGGACTCAATCTAAAGGCGATACGTGCAGCTCTTCCCGTAATGGTTGGCGCACTTGTATCGCTATTCAATCTCTCAATTGCTAGTTGCTGCTTCCCATCCACTTGGAAAAAATCTCTCATTATACCTATCAATAAGATTGCTTCACCTAAAACTGTTACCGATTATCGTCCCATCTCACTGCTGCCGACATTGAGCAAAATAATGGAGCGTCTAATATTTAACCAGATCGCTGTGTACATCAAGGAACACTCTATTCTAGATCCCTGGCAATGCGGCTTTCGAGCTTGATACAGTACGGCGACCGCATTAGTTAAGTTACTTAACGATGTTCGCTTAGGCATGGACCAACGGCAAGTGACTATCCTCGTCCTTTTCGACTTTTCTAAGGCGTTCGACACTGTGCCTCATGATATTCTATTAAAGAAGCTACGAATAATTTTATTCTCAACGGAAGCGAATGAATGGATGGCATCATATATCCAAGGTAGGCAGCAAGCGATCAAACTAGACAGTAGCACCAATACTAGCTGGATCTCCACTAATACAGGTGTTCCTCAGGGCTCTGTATTGGGGTCCTTACTGTTTTCTCTATTCATTAACGATGTGGGTGGGACCGTCACGTTCTCTAAGCGCCTCTTATTCGCCGACGACATGCAGATCTATGCTACTTGTATACCCGCCGATTTGGTAAATTGCATCCAGCAACTTAACACTGACATCGAGGCGATCGAACGATGGGCACTCCGGAACCGAATCAGACTAAACTTGAGCAAAACTAAAGCTATATTACTGGGAAATAAGCGCTTGATCAGCAATATCTCTATGAATGATCTTCCAACTCTGGGTGGTGGCCATATCAGCATCCCCTTCGTCTCCTCAGTCAGAAATGTTGGCGTCATTCTTGATTCAAAGCTAACTCTCCAAGATCATGTTGCGAGCATTAAATCCAAAGTCAACGGAGTAATCTACAAGCTGCAGCAGCTCCGCGACTATACTGACGTCAACTTACGCAAGCAACTGGTGGCAGCTCTTGTATTGCCCCATGTTGACTACTGCTCCGCTGTCTTGCTAGGCGCCGGAGTTACTAATGATCTAAAGCTACAGAGGCTAATCAATAAGGGGATAAGGTACATTTTCAATCTGCCACGTGACTCATCTATCACTTCTCATCGGCTTAAACTGGGCTGGCTCTCGATCGCCAACGCAAGGAAGTACGCCATATCTTGCCGAACTTACTCAGCTATCCACGAAAGTACGCCAATTTTCCTCAGAGAATTGCTGCTATCCAAGTGTCTCTACGAACGCTTCGAAGTCAGGAATCTCAACTACTAGTCGTCCCAAGCTACAGGACAGATACTTACAAACACTCGTTTGCTGTTTCGGCTCCGTCTTTTTGGAACGACCTCCCTGAGGCAGTCAAGTCTTCGCCATCAAAATCTATTTTTAAACATCACCTTAAGTCCCACCTGCTGGAGGAGGAGACCTCCGCGCTCAGTATTGCATCTTGACTTGTCCTCTACTCAACTACTTATTACCCCAACCATGAAACTACTCGGCTAAATCTAGTAATGAAACTAAAGAGTGGCAGGTCACTATCGGAACTTCTTCCATAATCCGTTGAGCCACGCTTGCACTCTATCCTTATTCTTCTTAAATTATTTTCCTGTCCAAATCTCTTTTTTTGTAATGCTGTAATGCTGAATACCTATAGCCGATTCTGCTACTCTTAATGCGCTTGATACCCTTTACGTTAGAGCGCATGCGCTGTTAGCTTACTTATGTTAGTCTCTAAATTTTACACGCTATACAATTCATATGATTTACTCGATATTAAAAATACTATTCTACTCTAATCATTTACGCTTGTACGGCAGCTAAGCTGCCACACTTTAGTCAATATTGAACAATAAATCACACTTATCAATCAATCAATCAATCAATTAATCAATCAATCAATCAATATCTCTTTCTCTCTCTCCCTCTCTCTAGCAAGCGTTAGTAAAGCGAGACTACACCGTTTCTCCTGCCCCCGTCCCACGCTTTATGGCTCCAATGTGCTTGCCAACGCACTGGTAAGGACATTGGAAACTCCTCTCCACGCTGGCCAATGCATTCGCCAATGCGTTCGCTAATGCGCTGGCCATGGATATGGAATACATATGCATGGAAAGCGATCTCAACTCCTCGAAACCAAGTGAACAAATGTGCTTGCACCCTGCAGCTTCGCTACCACGCCGTAAATGCATCGTCTATGCATCGACCGGTCGTAGCCGAGACATAGCAACCATAAATCTATGGTCCCTATCCTCTCTGCAGGCCCCTAAACGCGACAAGGGTAAACAGTTTCGGCGTCGAGAACCAAGACCCTCGAGTTCCTCCATGAATCAGGCGCCTACATTTGCAAATTATTGAGGGCTCAAAAATGTTTAAACCGCCACTCTCTTTGCCACAATTTTTCTAGGCGTTTGAAGCGAATTCTAAGCTACGCTGATATGCTAACGCCGACCGAGCCTGTTCCATAGCAGTAATTGCGATAACAATAGCTTTGCGATAAGTGTGCGATGCTAGCTACAGCCCGGGCGCCCTAGCGGCGCCGCTCGAGCGCCAAGGGTATTTCGGTTTATTCTTACGAAATATTACTGGCATATACTCCTGAGGGTGCAGCCTTATTAAACAAAAATTGAGGTGAAATGCCGATGATATTGAGTGGTGATTTTAACGTTAACTTCGCTACACCAGAAGCATAACCACTGATCGACTTTCTACAACATACATTCAACTTGAAGCTAAATAACAATAAAAGAATACCAACGACACGATCTGGAACAACAATTGATGCCGTATTTTGTAGACATGTAGATAGACTTCAATCTCGAACTTTTGTTTCCTAGTTTAGCTATCATAGACCCATCGTTTCAGTTTTAGATTTGAGTGAAGACATGGAAGTTAGTGAATAAAGATATATTTTTGTAACTCATAACTGCATAGATTTTAATCATCTGTTTACCCTACGACTTTCCCATTCCTTCAATATAACGTTGAAGTTTCACTTCTACCGCGCGTGGCGACCACCCACACCCTATTTTATTACCACAAAATTAAAGTCTCACATTTTATACCGATACGAGCTAATTAATTATAACCACTTACTTACTTTTGATTTATTCTCGTGATATTTTGAAAGGGATTTATAAACTAGAGAGCCCTTATATTTTTCACTTTGCCTTAGTATTTTGGAGAAATAAAACATATACCGCTTTCGAATTTACAGGCCATCGGATTTTTCTTATATTTTGGTCGTCTACAGAAATCCATGAAGACGTTTTACCTTCAACTCTCTCTCTAAGTATACTCTTCCAATGACCATGACGAATTGTTTCATCAGTTGTAAAGATACCACTTATGACAGTATATTTGTTGTTACATATATTAACTCGAGACGTTGGAGTAGTTTTAAGAAATCCTTTTGCATGCACCGCTGAAATTTCGCCCCCCCCCCCTTACTCGTAAATAAATTTAATTTAATTATTACCACATCATTTACAGCTTCGATGCTGACCTTACGACTCATTTCAGTCCGAGTAGAACATTCATTGCAAATATCATCATAAACATGCCAATGCGAATAAAAATCATCTATTAATTGTTGCAGAAGAATTGCACGCCCATTTGAAAGTAATGGTACTGACAAAGTATATGTATTAGATGTATTATTGGATACGTAGTTACATCGCTTGCACCGTACAGTATAGTTGCGTCGAACATTGACTAAATTACCTATATCACCATCAGTTTTACTAAACAGCGTTTCTAGAAACTGAGCTGGATCCTGCTCATATTCACTACTGAATACCCCGCCAGCAAACTGTCTAATCTCAGTAAGATCAAGAGCAGCAGAGTTGTCCACGTATGTTTTCAACATCGTTTCTATAATAGTGGATGAACTGTTTTTTTTCTTAAGGGGGTATTACTGTCTAGACGATTCAAAAATTCGATTTTTTTTTCTTGCATTTTCTTATAATTTGGGGGTTTGAGAATGTGTCTCAAAAATAGTAATTTGAAATTCGTAGAACTCCTATAGTTACAGAGGCTTAAAGGCTACGGTGCGTTGGGGCGCAGCAGGTAGTCATCATCTTTAAACGCGTTTTTCTCGAAACGACATTTTTCAAGTCGGGCGCACGTTTTTCTCAAAAACTATTGGACCGATTGACTTCTGGTTTTGCACACATTTCGAGGGAACCTTCACCTATGGTCTGAACTAGAATAATACCGATATAGCTTGAATATTTTTGCCCTGCTCTCATGTTTTAGTTGAAAATTTTTCGGGAAAATACTTTAATCTTCAAACAGCTGCGATTGCGATAAAAAATTTCGTACCTACTTAGTTCTAGTTCAGACGATAACTACATTCATATAGATTAAAAAGAATTTGTTCTTCTCTCTCAGACGATTAGGACCGCCACAATATGGTCGCCCGATTGGACGAGCGTCTCACGCCACGATCTGCATAACAGCGCATAACTTGTACAGATTCCAATAACATGTTTTATAAAAATTTGTATTGTTAGTTGAAACATGTCTTATTATACGTCAAAAACCCCGGCACTCTCTCTCTCTCTCTCGCTCTCTCTCTCCGGCCGCGTGAGTACAGCGTGGTGTGTCTCTGTGTCTCTATACTTCTCTAACTTCTCTGCATTATTTCGCACACAGTCGCTTTCTGCTACCTACCTCCACACGCTATTTCTCGCGGGCTTCTCTCTCTAGTGTGATTTTCTTTCCTGTGGAAGCCCATAGCTAAGCGCCTAGCAGGATTATCACTGGCGTCTCCGGCTTGGAGGTTAGACTATCTGCCATCTCTCTGAGTGACCGCGCATGCCCGCTTCTCCGCTAACTTTCTCCTCGACCTTCTCCCTTATCCACTAGTGGAATTACCCAGTACCGCCGCCTGGGTTACTCGTTTGGAACTAGTACTTTCTCCTCGACTTTCTCCCTATCTCTCACTCGTCTCGACTTCAAAGTTACCACTCCTTATAAACGCTCTTACATTGTCATTTAAACTATGGCGGACCGAACACGTAGACCTCTCCGTCTCAATTCCCCCACTAACCCTGGGTCCTCACAATCTTCATCCGATTCAAGTCGTAATCGTACTAAGCCCAGCTATGAGTCTGAGGAGGCCTCGAAATCGGATAAAGCCAATGCGGTCAAGAAAGATACTCGCGAAACTCGGACTTCTGCTACTCATAATGCCATGATGGAGCGATTCGACGTACTCAGCGAAGGTCAAGACCGGATATTTAAGGTCCTACAGGATCTCCCCGCTATGCGTACAGTCTTAGAGTCGGTTGTAACCGACGTATCTGCTTTGAAGATAACCACTGACCAACTGGAAACCACGACAAATAAGCTAACGCAAGAAGGTGCTGACTTTAGACAAGCCCTGGGAAGCTTTGAAGTGCGTTTGAACGCCATGGCGACTACAATGGCTTTAACCCCTAGACCCTCTACTGTTAGCCCCACTCCTGAGCAACTCACTGCTGCTGCCAACTCCAACACGCTGTCATCCCAGCGCACTCTAGCCAGTCAGTCAACCAATCAGGAGCTGGTGGTCTCAGGCATTCCTGCTAGCGCAGTCTCACAAGAGACGGCCCCCCAACTTTTTCATGCCATTCTGGGTGTACTTAAGCTTCAAACCACTGAGGGCAACATCACGAGCACCAGACTACTCTGCAAGCCTCAAATGCTCCAGGCAACCAACACGCCAGACCAAGTGGAAGCTACTGTGCCGTCACGAATTCCATTTGCAGTTGTCTGCAAAGATAATCTTCTAGTGAAAAGAATTATCACTGCTAAACGGAAATTTGGAGCACTCAAACTTTCCCAACTTAACGAATATATGACTAGTCAAGGTGTCACCCTTAACTCATCTATGCGCTCCGTGAATTCTACAGTAAACCTCAACGAGATGATGCCTGGACACACTTATCGCTTACTTGCTGAAGCTAAGACCACTCTTAAGGCGGCTGGGTTTAAATATATATGGTGCACTTCTGGAGCAATACTAGCCAAAAAATCTGACGGAGGACTCATACACACGATCTCATCAAAATACGATTTGCCTAAATTAATCAGCCTCTACTCCTCTCAGCCCATCTGACTTACTAAGCCTGTCCTCGCATCACAGCATCATCCTAATGACAAAAACCAAGACAGTTTTCGAGCCTGTTGCCTTAACGTCAACTCTCTCCGTTCGCATCTCGATATACTGAAGTACCATCTCGACAACAACCCCCAGTACCAGCTGATTGCTGTCACGGAAACCTGGCTTGCTGGAAAAATCCCGTCCTCTACCGTAGCCATCTCTGGGTTCAATTTCATACGCAATGATAGAAATGTTAACGGAGGTGGAGTCGGACTTTACATCCATGAGTCACTGTCGGTCAAGGTTATCTCCATGTCTGACACGACGTGGACAGGCAAACCCGGTACTCCTGAGTATCTATGCTGTAAAGTCAGCGGGTCTCATATGGAATCTGTGTTTACAGCAGTTGTCTAACGTCCGCCCCATGCACCATTCACCTCCCCACGAGACCTTGGACTCATTATCGCCGATGCTATGTAGGGTTACAGCCACAAAATAATCCTCGGGGATTTCAACGCTGATCAGCTGTCCAATAACTTCGATGCACAATATATCAGGTCACTGCTGCGAGACAACTCCCTCACTCTGGTCAATCATGGTTTTACGCACGTCACGGAAACCTCCTCAACTTGGCTAGATCTTTGTCTTGTTGACGAATCCGATAAGGTCTTGTCATACGGAAAATCTGATGTGCCATTGGGAGCAGGTCATCATCTAATTCACGTTGCGATTGAGACTCATCGACTTCTTCCTGAGACTAAGTTCATCTCTACTCGTAAACTAAACCACATTCAGGAGGCTGAAGAAGAACTTAATTCCATCGACTGGACATTGGTGGTGGATCGGGCGCCCTCTACAGATGCTGCACTTGATAACTTCTACCAACGATTTTTGCCTGTAATCGATCGCGTCGCGCCCATCACTAAAACTAGGGTTAACTCTACCTCTCATGCTCAATGGGTGACACCTGAGCTGAAAAATGCCGAAAAAGTCACTCGAACTGTCTACAAGCGCTGGAGAAGAAACAGAAGGAAAAAGGATTTGGTTGAATACAGGCTAAAACGCAAGCAATGGCTCACTGAACTAGCTGATGCCAGGATAAACTACTACAAATCACGCCTCCAGGGTCTCTCCATGACTGATACATGGCAAGAACTATGTAAACTCGGGCTCATTAAGTCAGCGAGCACTCCTCCCCTTGCAGTCCCGGCCGAAACATTGAATCTTTCCTTTGCCAAAATATCGACAATCACAACTGAACCTAATTCAGAAACCGCTATACGTGACCTGCCAACCGTACCTCTAAAGAATCCGCCGCTGGAATTAACTTCCGTCTGCGAACTCGAGATTGAAAAAGCTATAGACTGCTCTCATTCCAATGCTCAGGGCGCAGACGGGGTAAACCTCAAACTAATACGCAGTCTACGCCATATCCTTACCGTCGTTTGTCTGGCGATATTTAATAAATCAATTCGCGACTGTTGCTTCCCCTCCGCCTGGAAAAAAGCGGTTATAATGTCTATCAATAAAATCCCTGTGCCGTCCACCGTGAACGACTACCGTCCTATCTCTCTACTACCCACACTTAGCAAGATATTTGAAAAGGTTATCTACAACCAAGTAGTCACCTACTTGAACCAAAACACACTCCTCGATCCATACCAATGTGGTTTTCGGTCAGGGCACAGCACTCAGTCAGCTCTTGTAAAACTTATAAACGATATCAGGCACAATATGGAACGTCGTCAGATCACTGTTTTAGTGCTGTTCGACTTTTCAAAGGCCTTCGATACTGTATCGCACAGCATACTGGCCCTCAAACTCCAACGAGTGGGCTTTGCCCAGCGGACTATTGAGTGGTTCATGTCTTATCTCCAGGGCAGATCTCAAGCCATCAAAATATCCGATAGCGCTCTCACTAGTTGGCAGCATACTAATGCTGGAGTCCCTCAAGGTTCAGTGCTGGGGCCGCTCTTATTCTCGTTATTTATCAACGATATAGGGAGCAGCATCATAAACGCTAAACGCCTGCTATACGCCGATGATCTGCAAATCTATCTGAATTGTCCTCCTCACGAACTAAACTCATGTATAGCCAAACTCAACGAAGATATACTCCGTATTGACCGCTGGGCTCACAACAACCTTCTCAAACTCAATCTTGGCAAGACTAAAGCGATCATCCTTGGCAATGAGCGTTACATCAACTCCATCAATTCCGGCAGTCTTCCACCACTTGGATCCAATGGTATTAATATCCCGCTCGTCAACTCGGTGAGGAATCTAGGATTGATTATCGACTCCAAATTCAACTTTAAAGAGCATGTCCGCTTTGTCACTGCAAAAATCAATCGATCCTACTATCAACTGCATCGACTCCGACCTTACACCAACTTCAGCCTTCGGAAAATATTGGTCAGCGCTTTAATCTTACCTCACTTAGACTACTGTACGGTTGCTCTAAATGGTGCTGGAACTGTTCTCAATCTCAAGCTCCAACGACTAGTTAATAAAGGGATTCGCTATATTTTTGGATTACCGCGCGATACCCACATTAGTCAATACCGCCGTGAACTTGGTTGGCTTACTATCGAGTCTCGAAGGAAATTGTTCCTCGCCACGCTTACTTATAATACTATCTCTACAAATCGGCCACTGTTCCTTTCTGAACTACTATCATACAGCTCACATCGATCTTCAAGTCGGACTGGACATCATCGCTCCCTCACCATACCCATGCATAGGACTGAGGCCTTTAAGTCGTCCTTCGCGGTATCTGCTCCATACTTATGGAACTCCTTACCACCGGACATTATTGAAGTCTCCACACCCGGCGCTTTTAAAGCAAGAACCAAACAGTGGCTATTCAACTCGGAAAACTCTACTTGACTACTTGACTAAATTCACTGCCCGCGGCAAACATAATCTCGCTAGCATTAATTTATATACGCGCTTAAGCTTACTCCTATTTACATTTAATTTCAATCTACACTATTATTTTAACCTGCTTTACCTCACATGCTCTTGCTTAAATTGAATCGTATCTTATGCCCAACTATTATTAGCATTTTTTTCTTTTTAGTATTTAGTAATTAGCATAGCTTAGTATTTAGTATTTATAGGACTTACTCATGCTTGTACACTGAGCTCTGCCAAGAGCACATATTATTTGTTCTACTTTGAATAATAAACAACATCATCATCATCATCTGTAGGTTTGATAGTTTTCGCAAAATTAATTCCTAAAAATTACATTAAAAACAAGCGTCTAGACAATAATACCCCCTTAAGTAAACGGCTTCGTATTAAAGAAGAATGGAAGATACACTGCAAAACTGCATTGACATAACTGTAAACACCATCATTATTTTGCAAGCCATGAATTATCCATCCCAACTGCTCACGTTGTGATTGATTATTATTTTCGGGATTAAGATTTTGTTGTGGAATGGCCCACGGAAAATCAAGTACCTTACCCCATCGCTTATGAGGTATATCAATTTGGGGAACATCCGAAATCTTCCTCAATCGATTATATTCTTCTATGGCGGATACATTCACTTTCATGCTGTGTGGATCGAAATTAATCAAGTGTAAACCTTGCAACGTCGTTACTCTTGAAAACGCAACGTATGTCTGTCCACAAGTAAATATGCTATTGCCAGCATCAACGACAGCATTTTGTAAACTCAAACCTTGACTCTTATGTACAGTTATGCCAAAGCTCAAACTGATTGGAAATTGCTTACGAATCACATAAGCACCATTCATAATTTGAAATTTAACACTCACACGTTCGATTATTTGTTCGTTTCCGTTACTTAAACGAACAGTAATTGATTCAATATTCGCGTTGTCCAAGCTTTTCGATACTGCAATTACGCGATAAATGGTTCCATTGACAAGTCCTACGCTGATATCGATATTACGTCTAATCATAATCTTCGAACCTAATTTGATTACAATCAGTCGTTCAAAACCAGCAGTATTAGATGAATCATTTTCCAGCTTTCATAAAATTTCTGCAGCTTTTTTCGAAACATTTTTCGAACAATCAATTTTATCGTCAGCTGTAAGTAATAATTCATCTGAAGGAACCTCTTTGAGCATTTCGAAATTTAGCAAATGACATTGCTTATATGTTGATAATAAGACAACTGTATCATCTGGTAATTTATTTATATGATTACATAGTTCACGTAATCGATCATCATATGATAAAGAAGTGTCGATTCTAATTAATCTCTATTGTAGTAACTTAATATCATCGCCGGTTACAGCACCAATTCTCAATCTAGATAATAAATCTCCGTAGGTTTGGTCTGTTTTTTATCGCATATTAATTCGTAGTTCATCGTAACTAAAAAGCTCTTTCCAAAAATTCATGTTTCCCAGTGAACCCATTAACTTTGTATGTGCAAACGATATTAAAGTTTCATTACTGGACCTTGACGTACAGGTGGCAATTGCAAAAAGTCACCAAAGACAAGTAAATGTAAGCCACCAAACCAACCATCTTCGACATCTGAAATATTGAATATTTCTATCAATCTTTGATTGATGTACAGTAAGATAATATTCGAAATCGTGGATATTTCATCAATAATTATCAATATAACATCTTTGAACAGCAATCGTAGAGCCTTCAACACAGCATCTGAGATCTCATTATATTTTGGGATAGAACCATGTTCGACTGGCAATTGGAAGACTCTATGTGCGGTCAAACCGCTAATATTAAATGCTGCTAAACCAGTAGGTGCGGTAACAGCAGTTTCTTTCTTCAAAAACTCTTTGGTCCAACATCTAATCGTATCAATCAATCGACTTTTCCCGTCCCACCTCCACACACGCACAGTCTTAGTGGACGATCATTGGATGTTAGGGCATTTTGAACGCGTTGAAAAATTCTAGCTTGTGATCTACATTTAATTGGGAGATCATTTGTGGCAGATTTTTATCAGCCATCTCTCGCTTTGTCTGCGATGTCTTGAAAATCCTTTCGTGCATCATCATCGACGTCAGATTCATCAGAACTTGATGCATTAGGATCATTATCATTTTCCTCATTCTTATTACGAGATTCGAGTTTCTCAATCTGTTCTTTAATATTTTCTAGTCCTCTTTGCAAATCCATTAATCCTTTATGATATTCTGATGCATCTTTCAAAATGTCTTTTTTTGCTGCGAATGATTTTGTGTATGTATTGAAGCCGTTTTTCAATTCGTCCGTATTTCTCCATGGCTAATATAGCAATAGTAAAGCGTAATAGTAATTTTCTGGATAAGTATTAACATTATAAACCGCGTAACCGTTAAATAACCGCGTGAACGCTTCTTAAGAAATAGCGAAAAACCAATTTGGTGAACTTCGACACCTTCATTTTTGGGTACAGTTTTCACGAGGTCGTACCACGTTGTGAATTCGTACAGTGACTTTGCTTTTAACGTTTGTGGACGATTGGGGTAATGGTTATCGATCAGTGATGGACAAAAAATTTCGGTTGAGTGTGGATTTAACTCTTCAACATCTTTACGGGGTTTCAATTTACGGTTCCTAATTATGTTCACATCCAACCACCTAATTGTAGTGTGCGTATCAGTCCCGTATAAGGTTATATTTAAAAGTGTATATACAGCTTTGAGAGTGCACCAATTTCTCTATGATTTAAACTGCGACAGGCAAAACCCCATAAACGTTGACGCAACATTTTGTAGAATTAATATCGTGGACACTATCCGGTAGAGAGGCAGTTTCAAATTTCGTTGCATACTTTGTGCAATACTGTGTCAATAGTGTCGAATTTTCACCAATGAAATGAATATCCATATTTCCTTCCCAAGCACAAAAGACAGTAGGATTATAATCATTGACAAGCACTTCTTCAGGACTACGAGGTAAATCGTAGAGTCGACTTTTTGTTTTTAATTGTCTACGACCAGCAATTGATATGGCTGGTTCACTTAAAACAAAGTCCTCAGTAGCAGGTCTTGGAAACCCAAACCTGCATCGGCTGAGAATTGCTCCAGACTTTTCTTTCTTAGTCCTTAAGCAATAACTGTTATGATTATGCCGTTGATGAGTATTTATGCATCTGTCCAACACTGAAGATACTTCTTTGTTCGGGAGACGACATGTCACATATTTCGTTATGAATTGCCTAACGTCTTCTCATTCAAGTTTATTCCCATAATTGGTGCATCCTCTACCCAAAGAACCATGTGCCAATGCTGAGTCCCTCGGCCTTGATATTCACGGCGCCAGAAGTAATGACTAATTTTTCCAATGGGATTGTCATCTGACAAAAGGAAATCCATCGTTCCATGAGACTTATTATCCAAGAATCGAGAAACTGATACCGGATCTCGAACGATACATTCGTTCTCGGAAAATTTGTTAAAATGTGGGGAATTTACATCACGGATATATTTTATTAAGTCTGTCCATAACCATTCCGATGGACTCAGTGTCAAAAACCACGTTGCTGGACCATAATAACGTATCATGCAATTTTAATTATTTCTCGGGGTCTTCCAATATGCAGCAGGATTTCGAAGACGTTCAAAGATTGTATTTAAATTGTCTTCCAGTTCACTGTTCTTTAATTGCTGTAAATAACCTTGAGCAGTATATTTCTGTCTCGGATTTATAATATTTAAAGCATGATAAATTCCAGCGTTCAATTGGCGAACATTAGTTTCATACAATAGGTGAAAAATGTATTGTTGATTCAAACGATATCTGGAATCCTCTGACATTAGACGTAATTGAGCATAACTCTGATCAGTAAGTTTGAGAGCTCGTTTCTCATGTTGTCCGTTGATACCTGATGGATATAATTCCGGAAAACAAAGCAATTCTAATATTGGTACTCGACCATCTAGGGGTTTCCTTTTTCATTTGATACAAAGGGTATAGCCGGATATGCATTTGAAAAATGCCCCCACGCCGAATTGGACTTATGATACATCATCTGTTAGCTCTCCATGAAAGAAGTTTTTTTTACCCATTTTCAACCCCGCGTCTTTACGATTAGGGTACCAAAAGAGAAAAATTCGATTTTAGATAATAATCAAGAGACACGGTAGTGTCTCGCGGCATGTTCATTCAAGTCGTCAGAACGACGCCGCCAGCGCTGTCGCCGCGAGCACCCGTGTATCTTTACAGGAAAAATGTCTGCCCCCTTCACCCCTCAATTTTAACATCGAATTTTCTCAATAAATATACGGTTATAACCAAAACTATGCTTAGTTACGCCATATAAATCGACTATTCTCTATCGATAGAGACCAGAGTAAATGTTGTAAGTTACATATTAACAGATATTTTTCCTTAGCAACGCGAAGCCACGCCCCTCGCGCCTCGAAAGTCGAGAATCCGATTTCTCGGGCGATATATATATGTCAAAATCTCACAAAAATTCCGCCTGTCTTCGGCGATATTCGGCCATGGTCGGAAATGTGTACACAGATGCGGCCACACGCATACGCCATCAAATGTATGTGAGAGTGTGTGAGAGAATATGTTTCTTGAATGTTTAGTTGTTTTTTAAAATTAATAAAATAATATTCCATTCGCGAAACGATTTCCCTCGCATTTTTTCGATCCTCGGACGCGCTTGTTAATTCAGTTAATCGGAGTAGTGAATGTCAATAGTGGTGAATGTGACAGACGCTCCGTATAGTTTAATAATCGTTTGTATTTTTTTCGAATATCGAGATAGTGAACGGGTGCAGTGGTATTCTTCTCTTCAATGCCTGTGCATCAAGAAAGGAGCAGGAAAGGAGACGGTCTCAGAAGAATTGAAATCAGATAAGTTTAATTGCCATTTGACAGCTTTAACCTCACTTTCCATGGAAGGACAATATCTTTGTGTTTGTTCTATTTTTTGTTTTCAGGGTCATGCGAGCACGGGAAAAATCGAAGAAAATCAATCACCAACACAAGCCGTGGCAGAATAGGAGATGAAATGGAACTGGATCACAATAATCAGGTAATTACTTTATCACTATTTTTCTCTATCGATATATTTCCTCTTTCGTACTATTACACGTTCCGATAATATACCGTCTTCCCGTACTGACAGTATACATGCATTTTACCTCCAATATGCCGGAATTAAAAATCTCTAGAACTCTGCGGTACAATGCCACGGTATGAATATCAGGTTCTACCGACATGACATGCTTCGACAAGGTCTGTATCAACTTTAGCGGTATATTAAGGGCACTGCACTAATCCTGTGGCACATTTTTCTATCTGGGAAAGCATATTATTATGGTAGTACAGCTGTACAGCGTTCCGATAATATATAATTGGAACTTTTAATAATACGAAAGGGAAAATATATCGATAAAGAAAAGATAATAAAATAATTACTTCATTATTGTAATCCAATTCTATCGTATCTCCTACTTTTCTACCACGGCTTTCCCAGATAGAAAAATGTGCCACAGGATTAGTGCAGTGCCCCCAATATAATGCTAAAGTTGATACAGACCTTGTCGAAGCATGTCATGTCGGTAGAATTTGATATTCCTACCGTGGCATTGTACCGCAGAGTTCTAGAGATTTTTAATTCCGGCATATTAAAGGTAAAATGCATGTATACTTTCAGTATGGGAAGACGGTATATTTCTACATATTGGAGAATCTAAGTCGTGGGAGAAGAACAAATCATCGGAGTAACTACAATATCGGGGTAACTATAATACTTTATTTCTATTTTTTTCAGAACGATTCTCAGATAGAAAAATGTGCCACAGGATTAGTGCAGTGCCCCCAATATAATGCTAAAGTTGATACAGACCTTGTCGAAGCATGTCATGTCGGTAGAATTTGATATTCCTACCGTGGCATTGTACCGCAGAGTTCTAGAGATTTTTAATTCCGGCATATTAGAGGTAAAATGAATGTATACTGTCAGTATGGGAAGACGGTATATTTCTACATATTGGAGAATCTAAGTCGTGGGAGAAGAACAAATCATCGGAGTAACTACAATATCGGGGTAACTATAATACTTTATTTCTATTTTTTTTCTCATCGGTGCTTGCCCTCTGCCTTCCTACTACAAGTTTCGATTTATATACTAAATTTTATTTTATTTTTAGTTCATCGCCTCCACTCCATCGCCTTTGACTTCTTCTACCCAGTGAGGATTTCTCACGGTAGAATTTCGATTCATCTGTGAACAAAATCTTCTGACGAACGAGGGATCGTCCACTTGCCGTTCCAAAAACCAGTCGGAATAGTTCATTCGTCGAGTTGGATTTGCTTTCTCCGGTGCATGTATGTACTTCATTTTAAAAGGATGAACATTCTTTTCTATTTCTTATAGTCTTATTCTCTCTAGGAGAGCATCGGTGTTCCACTGCTCTCGTATTCTTTCAGGTCTTTCTAAAATAATTATAGAAATCACATATATAATTCAGCTCTGACAAGTACAATCTTATCGAGCTGTCTTATTGAGCTGTTTCTTTCAATGTAATGATTCCAAAATGTTTCTATAACGTTTTGCAACTTTGTGAATTTATCGAGAAAGATATATTTCTAACATAGGGTAGTGTTCAAAAATATTGCAAAATATCCCAAGAATATCACAAAAATTACTTGTAAAGACGTGTTTTATGGGATGTAATTTCTTAATTAAATATTTGTTAAGATAATTTAACATAAATATCACTTTCGTAATTTCTGTCGGTTATGAGACTGCTGGATTGCCGTTGTTACGTCCCAATAGCAACTCAATTCAATATTTTCTCAGGTGCACCTATTCGAACTAACTTATTACCCACCAATATTGAAAATAAATCTTCTCAAGGCTGAATACGACTTGGGCATGTTTCAGCGTACAATTAGCTAGATCCAGCTCGACGAATGAACTATTCTGACTGGTTTTTGGAACGGCAAGTGGACGAGCTTTACAGCTGTTTCGCTGCCGTGTTGCCAAGTCTCTCATCGTTAATATGGCATGCTAATGGTTTGCGAAGTCAAAACGAATTTCATGACAATATTACGTTGCAACTATACGGTAAAACCCAATTTACTTATTTTTTACATAATCCTTAATATTTCATCTGTCAAATTACTAGTCTTTCAAAGTCTAAAGTTGGCGGAATGTGTGTTAAAGTCAGTGATAATCTACCTTAGTACAATCGTCTGCCATAAGGCGATATGTTAAAAGTGGTCAACTTTAGAATAAAATAACGAAGAAACTATAGACGGTCTATATTGCTCAAATTTTCGTATTAGTTGTGTAAAGTATTCGTGTATATCATATAAAAAAATTAGGGCTGTAAGTTGGTTTTCGTCTGATAGTCGAACCTCCTTAAAGCAGGAATAGTTGGAACGAAAAGCCCATATTGCAATGAAAGTACTATGGGTACTATGGATGAAGGCGCTCGCTGACAAGACTGACATTCTCCGATGTCCATCGAGTCATCTTTTTACGGACAGGACACGAGTTAGATCCTCTTCGGTTGCACCTGTACGAGATGATATGTCAGAAAATCGTGAGTCTTTATGAAAATCTTCTAACCTACTCGTTCTGCAGTAATACTTAATAATAAAAAACTATTCTCCTACATGTACACCCGGGGACACGGCATCTGTCGCTGGTGACTGTTTTTAAACGTTATTTTTAAACGTACTAACCAATAATTAATAATCCTCATACTTTCATTCACGAGAGTAGATGTCACCGTAGCTAATGAGCGCATGAGAATTAATTATTCATTGGTTAGTACGTTTAAAAATAACGTTTAAAAAAAGTCACCAGCGACAGATACCGTATCCCCGGGTGTACATATTCTCCCGATGAATAAATTCCAAAAAGTAGTGAAATCCCCCCACAAAAACAGATTCTCTGTAAAAAAAGGCGGCATGTTCATTCAGTGCCAACAAAAATTGATACGTAAAATACTCTCCAAAAAAGATTTGAAATCAATTAAGATCGCCATGTTCAAGATTTATGTATTAAAAGTAAAAGGCATCATTTGAAAGGAAAATTATTGTAAATCAAGTTACTAAAAAATTCGACTAAAAAAATTTATAAAAAAATTTTAATAAAAAAGAACTTGCCGCGTTTTTTTCTTCAAAATAAAAAATTCAGACAGAATTATACTCGATGTTTATGCACTTATGATTTTAAATAAATTCATACACTTATAATATGATACCACCAGTATACCGAATGTCGCACGGGAAACCGATTAGGCGGGGGCCTTCTGAAATTCTCTGAATTTGACTTCGGCAGTGTAATTTATGAATCACTCTAGCACCGTCCAAGCACTGCCAATTATTCGGCATAGTGGACAAAATATGAAAACTTAAACGCGGCAAGTTCTTTTTTATTAAAATTTTTTTATAAATTTTTTTAGTCGAATTTTTTAGTAACTTGATTTACAATAATTTTCCTTTCAAATGATGCCTTTTACTTTTAATACATAAATCTTGAACATGGCGATCTTAATTGATTTCAAATCTTTTTTGGAGAGTATTTTACGTATCAATTTTTGTTGGCACTGAATGAACATGCCGCCTTTTTTTACAGAGAATCTGTTTTTGTGGGGGTTTAATTTCTCTCATTCTATGGTATGGAGAATTCTGAATAAATTCAGAGGTATTTTTGTCATTGAAATATATATAAAACGGTACTTAAACCTTATTTGGTTGCAAGATTCAAATTTTTAACTCGATCAAAAGTTTTAAATTACTAATTTTTTGTCGAATTTATCACGTGACTATCTTCATATTTTTACAGTTGCATCCTCTTACCATATCTATTGACTTGTAGTAATTTCAAATTTTTTAAAAAGGTGCGCCATTTTCAAAATATTGAAAAACCGATTTTTCGGACTATTTCTGTACAGAGATGAGGTTCTGTCATTTAATTAAAGTATTTTCTTCATCGAATGACTTTTACATATAATTTTAAATAATTGTTTATTAGCTACGTAAACGTCGTATCATATATCTAGTTTTCGACTACCGGTTATAATATAGGTTTCTTCGCGTACGAAAAATGAGTTTTGTTTCGACCGCATGAAATATCTTCCATAGGTAATTATTTAGATATTTTACAGATGCCGCCTATACAAAAACTAAATAATGGATCTACAAAGAAAAGAGGTTCTACTTCAAGAGTAGAACCAAGAGTATAAAAAGAAGAAAAGAAAAAAGAATACATGCTTTAAAAGCAAAAAAAGAAAAAACTGTGAATAAAAAGACACCACACGAAAAAGCAGTGGCAAAATTACCAGAATCAAAAGAGGTAATAAATTGTGCGGCATGTGAAGAGGAACTGCATAGCGACACCAACGAGGAAGATGATAAAACATTGGTTGTTACAGCTGCGCTAAATGGTTTCATTTACGCTGCACAGAATTCTTTGTGGTGACTTTTGAAGAAGCAGCAAAAAAAGATTACAACTGTTACACATGTTTGTATTTAATGAGAAATAATGCGTAGAGTCAGGTTTGTTAAGTTACCAATTTCAGTAAATGCATAAGTACCTAGGTTCAATTTAGGAAATGACCATATTTTTATTTGTGCTGTTTATTTATTGATGGTATAACATGTAATATTTTATAATAATGTGATACTTTTATTATTATTGTATCTAAGTAATGTGTTTTGTGTTTTTTCCTTAAATAAAAATATTTTAATTCATCATAATTTAATCTTTTAACTTATTTAATGGCGTAAGATTTTAGGTGCAAACGCGGAATATGGTATGTCGAAAACCGGGAATCCTCTGACCGAAAAGCGGCAAACGGCGGTCGATAACTGGAACATTGCCGGTCGCCTTTAGGAAATGGGTGGTCGAGAATGGGGAAAAACAGCATTTTTCATAATATCCTACATATTTTTTAATTTTCAGAAAGATTGAGATACATGTTTAACATTTAGGCCAATTCTATAGTTCCTGTCGATTCGATATGTAAAGGTTTTAGTTTAAATAGCAGCGTACATGTGGGATTTCCGCATTGTTGAAAACCAAACTAATGTAATCCGGTCGAAAACCGGCGAAGTCACTCTATAACCAAAGAAAATGGAATGCGACAAGTTATTTTGTCAACGGATACACTCTACTACACTATGACTACACTAATTTGACTTTCAAAAAAGTGCTGCTGTAGATGAGCATGATGAGCTGCTGTCATGAGCATCAATTACTTGTGCAAACTTATGCTGAATCTGCTCCACCAGAAACAGTATGTAGAGTATGGCTTCGTCGCTTCAAAAGTGGAAACTGTGATGTTCATGACAAACAACGGCCAGGTCAAACAAAGAAGTTCGAAGATGAACAACTGCAAGCTCTTTTGGAAGAAAACCCTACTTAAACGCTCAAAGAATTGGCTCAACAGCTTGAATTCGATACGAATCTATATTCTCACGACATCTAATGCCACGGGAAAGATTGAAAAAGAAGGAAAGTGGCTACCACTTGAATTGACTGAAAATGCCATTGCTAATCGTCTGAACATATCGATTCCTTTGCTTGCAAAGTATAAAAAGAAAAGTTTTTTTATGGCGTATCGTAACCGGTGATGAGAAATGGATCTAGTTCAACAACCCGAAACGCAAAAAATCATGGGTTAATCCTGGCCAACCATTAACGTCGATACCAAAACGAAACATCCACAGTCACAGAACAATGCTTTCAATTTGGTGGCATATGGGAGGTGTCGTTTATTATGAGCTGTTAATACCGAATGAAACAATTACTGCCGAACGTTATCAACAACTGAAAAGTTCTTCTTCACGACAACGTTCGGCCTCATGTTGCGCGAAAGAAACATTGATAGAGTTTGAGTGGGAAGTTGCGGGAGAACTTAGGTGCGGACCCAGCGTATTCTCCAGACCTGGCCCCTAGTGATTATCATTTATTTAGATCAATGCAACACGACTTGGAAGATACATGCTTTCATAATTACCAAGAAGTCAAAAATTGGGTTGTTGAGTGGATTAGCTAAAAAATTCACAGATTTCGCAATCCTTGCAACTATCGGGGACATGGAAAATTATACGAAAAATATATAAATGATAGTTATCAACTATGTATTACAATGCAAAAATTATATATAATCATATACAGGGTGTCCCATTTGAAACAATCCACCTAAATATCTCCTGAGGGGGGCAAGTGACAGAAAATTTTTAGACATAAATTGTAGGGTTTCAAGGGGGACATTTGATGCATGCATTTTTTGGAACTTTCAAATACCTCATCATTCATGTCAATTTCTTTGATTTTACTCGAAAAATGCGACGAAGATGAGTTCTGGTATCAATCTGAAGATTCACATACCCTTGATGCGTGTTGGCGTGGATGATTGTTCCGCTAATCCATTCACCAACCGTACTTATGGAATTTAAATAATAACAAAGAATTCCCCATGACCTCGAGGATTCTGTTATACGAAACAGTTTCAATTCAACCAGAATCGAGTTAGTATTGCCTGTAATTTCATTGAACACATTACGATGTACACAGCGAGTGAAATTGTGGATATTTTACTCGTATTAGGAGAGTGCCGAGGATTCTATCCAGCCGCTGCCCGAACATATCGACAATGGTACCCTAATCGACGACGTCATCCCACACATGCAGTAATTCGCAATATTGAACGAAATTGTAGGAGAGGACGAATTTATCGACGACGGCAACTACAACAACAAGGCATTAATCGTAATGATCCTCGAGCTGTTGCCATTCTCACTATGATTCACATGAATCCGCACATCAGTTTGGGAGAAATCGAACGAGATTTAGGTGTACCACGGATCACCGTCCAAAAAATCCTCCGATCTGGCCGCTACCATCCGTATCACATAACGTTGACTCAAGCATTGTCCGCGCAAAACCGACGGAATCGTGTCGACTTTTTTAATTGGGCCTTGCAAAGACTGAATGAAGATCCGAATTTTGTCCATACGTTCTCTTCAGTGACGAGGCAATGTTCCAGAGTACTGGATCATTGAATCGACACAATTGTCATTATTGGTCAAGGGAAAATCCTCGCTGGAGTCAACATATTGATCATCAGCATCGTTGGAAAGTGAACGTGTGGTGCGGTATCGTCGATGAGCAAGTGATAGGTCCATACGTTTTTGATGGTAATGTCACCGGTCAGAATTACCTGGAATTCTTGCGTAATCAGTTACCAGCACTGATGGAGAACGTGAACTTGCAAACGAGACAGAGAATGTGGTTTCAACTGGATGGCGCTCCACCTCATTTCGCTTGAGCTGTGAGGAATCACCTCAATGGTGCCTTCCCGAATCGTTTGATTGGTCGGGGTCTTTACATTCCATGGCCTCCACGATCACCAGATCTTACGCCACTTGATTACTACCTGTGGGGCTTCGTCAAAGACGTTGTTTACGTGAATCGGCCGACCACTCCGGTAGACTTACAGAGACGTATCAGGGAGGCTATTGCAAGCATTACGCCCCAAGTTCTTGGAAGGGTTGTTGGAAATTTTCGCCGCCGAATTGAGTTGTGCTTGCAAGTCAATGGTGGGATCATTGAACAACTCGTGAACTCATGAGCGCATGAACCTTCACACATGTTTGCACTATTTTTTCTCCTTTTTTTGTGCAAGGGATGCGAACAGACTTTACCTCCACGTGGTGCATCCTGGGTCATGCTAAGAAAGTCTGAATCTTCAATTTGACACCAGAACTCATTTCCGTCACATTTTTCGAGTAAAATCGAAGGAATTGACATGAATGATGATGTATTTGAAAACAACTCATCAAGGCGGACACGTTTAATTGGGGTGAAAGATGCGATTGCCATTTGAAAAAAAGCTCCTTGTGCTTGAAGCTTGCAAGCATGGCCTTGAAAGCTCAAAAAGATGAATGTATCAAATGTCCCCCTTGAAACCCTACAACTTATATCTCTAAAAATTTCCTGTCACTTGCCCCCCTCCAGAGATATTTAGGTGGATTGTTTCAAATAGGACACCCTGTATAATAGCATATCCTTGATTAGGATGGTTATAACAATGACTGTGGAGTATTTACCCAATTAAACGAAATTAATTCCTTTTCCGTACTCAATTAACTCATTATAATAATTATTGGGCTAGTAACCTTGATAATAGTTTATTTTGCGCAGTAAATTTTATGGTAAACTTGGCAACTATGCGTTACATAAAAATACGAACTAATGGAGGAATACGGCTATCATATTCGCATTCAGCAACCCAAAGTTAGTCAGAAACAGTGAGTTTCCTTTCTGTAACTTTTCAACAGTTTCAAAACGTCGGCCTGTGTATTTATTGTATTTGGTACTATGACGTAGTGTTCGATGAGGGCCCTCGGTGCTCTCCGCTACGCATAATCAGGCGGCTACGGTGCCGCGCGCGAAACGAGGAAAACGGTGGGCGCCAGGTGCAACGACTAATGCACCACGCGGGGAGACGACCGAGCTCCCCGACGACGAACGATCTCCGGGAGATCGGGAACGGATGAGAACCGGGAGATCGGAAGCGATTCGATCTCCGCCGGGCTCGGCTACCTCTAGCTAATGGTAGAGAGGCGGTTCGAGGTGCGCGGGCTGGGACCCCGGGACCCGGGAGGACGGATTCGCGGACGGGTTCGCGAAGAAGACGATCGACTGCGTTCGATGAAAGAAAATCGTTTATTCGGTCGGGGACTACATGGTGGTCCCCGAACGACGCTCGCGGTCGCTGAACAACAACAAAAATAAAGAATAGTCAATTTATATGGCGTAACTAAGCTTATTTTTGGTTATAACCGTATATTTATTGAGAAAATTCGATGTAAAAATTGAGGGGTTAAGGGGGCAGACATTTTTCCTGTAAAGTTACACGGGTGCCCGCGGCGACAGCGCTTTCGGCGTCGTTCTGACGAACTACTTGAATGAACATGCCGCGAAATACTGCCGTGTCTCTTGATGATTAAAATCTATGCAGTTATGAGTTACAAATATATCTTTATTCACTAACTTCCATATCTTCACTCAAATCTAAAACTGAAATGATAGGTCTATGATAGCTAAAGTAGGAAACAAAAATTCGAGATTGAAGTATCTACATATCTACAAAATACGGCATCAATTGTTGTTCCAGATCGTGTCGTTGGTATTCTTTTATCGTTATTTAGCTTCAAGTTGAATGTATGTTGTAGAAAGTCGATCAGTGGTTGTGCTTTTGGTGTAGCGAAGTTAACGTTAAAATCACCACTCAATATCATCGGCATTTCACCCCAATTTTTGTTTAATAAGGTTGTAACCTCAGGAGTATATGCCAGTAATATTTCGTAAGAATAAACCGAAATACCCTTGGCGCTCGAGCGGCGCCGCTAGGGCGCCCGGGCTGTAGCTAGCATCGCACACTTATCGCAAAGCTATTGTTATCGCAATTACTGCTATGGAACAGGCTCGGTCGGCGTTAGCATATCAGCGTAGCTTAGAATTCGCTTGAAACGCCTAGAAAAATTGTGGCAGTGAGAGTGGCGGTTTAAACATTTTTGAGCCCTCGATAATTTGAAAATGTAGGCGCCCAATTCATGGAGGAACCCGAGAGTCTTGGTCCTCGACGCCGAAACTGTTTACCCTCGTCGCATTTAGGGGCCTGCAGAGAGGATAGAGACCATAGATTTATGGTTGCTATGTCTCGGCTACGACCGGTCGATGCATAGACGATGCATTGACGGCGTGGCAGCGAAGCTGCAGCGTGCACGCACATTTGTTCACTTGGTTTCGAGGAGTTGAGATCGCTCTCCATGCATATGTATTCCATATCCATGGCCAGCGCATTAGCGAACGCATTGGCAAATGCATTGGCCAGCGTGGAGAAGAGTTTCCAATGTCCTTGCCAGTGCGTTGGCAAGCACGCTGGCCAACGCATTGGCGAACGCATTGGCCAACGTGTAGAGGAGCCATGAAGTGTGGGACGGGGGCAGGAGAAATGAAACGGTGTAGTCTCGCTTTACTAACGCTTGCTAGAGAGAGAGAGAGAGAGAGAGAGAGAGAGGGAGAGAGAGAGAGAGAGAGAGAGAGAGAGGGAGAGAGAGAGAGAGAGAGAGAGAGAGAGAGAGAGCATGGGTAAGGGGTCGCGGGCGTTCGATATTCTCTTTCTCCTCTGTCCGTCTTCTGAGCTGTACTGACGCTTGCCGTAGAGAAAGAGCGCGAAGCATGAGACAGAGCGTGGCTAAAGAATGGGGCGGGTGCAGGAGAAACGAAACGGTATAGTCTCGCTTTACCGCTTGCCAGAGAGAGAGCGTGGGTAAGGAGTGAGGCATCGATATTCCTTCTCTTCTCTGTCCGTCTTCTGAGGCTGTTCCCCTCCGTTTAACGTTTTCGTTAACAGCCGCATTCGCCAAGAGAGGAACTTACTCCACCGAGCGTTAAGAAGTTTCACTTCAAAAACAACGGAGTGGTGCCGCACGACGCAGCGGACACCGCTCGATTCGCCTATGAGGCGAACACGCTCGCGCGGAGGCGCTAACGGAGCGATACGGCGCGGAGGCGAGTCGGAGGTCAGTCGCAAGAAAGGGGGAGCGTATCGGGACTGCAGCGGTCATCCTTGGCTGGGTTCGTCTTAGCTCCTCGGCTTCCGGGCTGCGGATCCGGGGTCTCTCCCTGCTCCGGTCTCGTCCTCCTGGGGAGCTCTCTCTCGGACTCGTAGGGGCTCTCCCGAAGGAGCTCGTCGTGGCTCCTCGAATCACTCGCTCGTGATTACGTTCTTCTTCTTAGGATTGGCGTGGCTTCGTTAGATTCACACGGTGTTCGCTCGACGCATTCCCAAGCAAGACTGACTTGCTCTTCCGACTCCTCGTCGCTCCGGCTCCTCGACGGTCTTTCTTTTCGCGAAAAGAAACGATGACGTCGACGCCTCGAGGCCGTCCGTGTTGTCGTTCGATCCTTCGACGCGGATCGACGACAAACCGTTAGCCGGCGGCTCGTACATTCGACGGGTGCACGTACGGCTGCCTCTCCCGTCTCGGCGCCGCAACCCTATATTCCACCCTAACGCCGTGCCCTTTCGGTGGCCAATTCGCACGCCTGTGGTCACGAAAGAGCCGCCTACACGCTTCTTGTGCAGCGGAGCGTTTCTCCACGTCACAGTACAAACAACTGATTTCGTGAATTTTTTTTGTTTCAAAGATACGAATTCACTTTTTTTTTGTAAAGAGCGATAAATGTTGAACGCGTTAGTATTTGGAGGAGTTTTTTTTACACCGAAGGTGTTTTTGGGGTGATTTCACATCTTGTTGTAATATTATAATTTTACACGTCATAAGGAAAGAATACGGCTTAGAGGAATTGGTATTTAACACGTAGGATGGATACGAAAGTGCGGGCCATAAGAATCGCGCGAGTGCGTGTGAGAACATTTAGCGATTGTATGAGAGTCTCTTTGTCATAACCACCCCTACTGGACTACGGTATGTAAAGAAATTATAGGTCCACTATATAACATTTTTGGCCATAGCTCACCTACCCGTGGACGGATCGAACCGCAATTTATGGTAAGCATAGTCTTTGGTCATAGTAACAACCCCGAAAATTTCATGTTTGTACGTTTATTTTTAGGAACATGGTGAAAAGTGTTCCCCTTTTCGTCCATTACAAACCGTAAATAAATGATAGGTCCACTTAGCAAAATCAATTTATAATAACGTTAAGTATTTGTAGATAATTAAACATTTAATATTTCAGAGAGTCTAGATTGAATTTCTTTTCGCCCAATACTGGCATGATCTCCGCACTAAACCACGCGTTTTTTCCAAAGCGGAATTTTGGTGGCGGCTCAGTTATGATTTGGGCAGGGTTTTCGGCCTTCGGAAAAACGACTGGCTTTTGTAAATGGGAGGATCGATTCAGTGGCGTACCAAAATGTTCTCTCGGAGCATTTACTACCATATTTTCTCCAATTCCGTGCTCCTAAATTAACATTTATGCAGGACAATGCATCCGTACTCGCCTCTGTTAGCACGAAAAACTGGCTTGCAGCAAAGAAAATTGAAGTTTTGTGTTGGCCATCGAGGTCGCCAAACTTGAATCCAATCGAGAACCTCTGGGGCCAATTAGTTCGTGATATTTATGCCGATTGTCGACAGTTCAATACCGTAAAAGAGCTCAAACAGGCAATAAGTGAAGCATGGAACAGAATTACGGTAGCGCAGCTAAAGAATCTCGTAAATTCAATGTCGAAGCGTATGCATTTGTTGATTAAGAGCAAAGGAAAACCCCTGAAATATTAAATGTTTAATTACAAATTCTTAACGTTATTATAAATTGATTTTGCTAAGTGGACCTATCATTTATTTACGGTTCGTAATGGACGAAAAGGGGAAAACTTTTCACCATGTTCCTAAAAATAAACGTACAAACATTAAATTTTACGGGTTTGTTACTATGACCAAAGACTATGCTTACCATAAATTGCGGCTCGATCCGTCCACTGGTAGGTGAGTTATGGCCAAAAATGTTATATATATATATATATAGTGGACCTATAATTTCTTTACACACTGTAGTCTAGAGAAATGTGCGACAGAGAGGCTCTCATGCACTGGCCACATATTCTCAGTGGCAATTGCACAATTCCTATAGAATGTATTCTTGTATCCATCCTGTATAAGAGCTTCTCGGGAATAAGATCAAGGAGGACAGAGGACGTGCTACTAAAGACTCCGATACGTTCTCCGGCGTTGATATTCCCCCTCGTACGCATGCGTCTCTTATACGTATATCGCTTATCCTGGAAAGTATTTTGCATCAGTTTGCATAGGCCTTTTAAAAACCAAAAATAAGAGCCGTGACAATTTATTTGGTACACCGTTCTGTCAATTCGCGACATCAGGCTTAAAAAGTGACATATCGAAAAACATAATCCCTAGTCACAAACACGTGCTGGAGGCATACGTTCCCGTAATGAAAATAGCATTTCGTTTAAACAGTGTAGTCGTACGAAAGTACTCATTATCTAATAGGCAGGTTTATTAGAGAAACAAGTAATGCTATTCAGAGGAACGTTATTTCTATTTAATAAGGAGCTATTAGGATTATTATAATGTAGTAAAACTATTTTTGTCTTCGACATTGGTTTTCCTTCTTGGAACCATAGAAAGTCTGGTAAAATAACGCGTGACGTATTGAGGTTTTACGTCACTGATGGATCTTCATGATTAACAATACATATTAAGTGTTATCGTTCCTCTATATATTCAAATTTTTTATTATCTTACAATTAACCTGTTCCGTGCCGGACCGATTTTTGAAGACATTCCATTCAGGCCGCGTGGGGCGTATATGACCCACACTTTTACGATTAAATAAACTCGTTTTTGACGTACGCTTTACAATTTTTTAATAGTACAAAGCCATAATTAGCAAGAAAAGGGTAATGCATTTTAATATGCATTAGACAACAAAGCAATACATTATTTTTTATTGTTATTATTATTAATAGCAACAAAAAATTTAATTTATTATTAACGCGGTATACATGATGTAAGATGCCTATATTTGACTCTACAATACATTTTTTAAAGAATTGTTCGTTTTTCAATGAGAATTCCAAGTGGCCTGAACGGAAAGTTCATCGTGGGTCGTATACGCCCCACAAAGGACCTCCTAAGACAATATTGTCTATATTATTATGTAGTAGTTTGTTAGAAATACATTATTTTTTTGGATTATACATACGAGGGAATGTTGTTTACCGATTACTATTTAAAAACGTGTGGCCGCCACACGCGGAAGAAGTGAAACTTCGATATCAGTTTCTCTGAATTTGATTCCGGTGGGATTAGTTTCAATTTGCTCTATACAAGTCTTTTACAATGCTTCTTCGTAGAGTCAATTGAAACTAATACCACCGGAATCAAACTCAGAGAAACTGATATCGAAGTTTTACTTCTTCCGCGTGTGGCGGCCACACGTTTTGTGTTTTTGTTCAATTCAATATGAATTTTTTTATGGGCACAAAATGTAGTGTAAGGAATATCATATTCACTGGATGTATTTTCACCGATATTGGATCTTCCAGGAACTTGAAAATCTGTTACATTCTCCAGGGTTTAGGACTGATGTTGATCTGCATTAGCAGATATAGCAATATCTGATTGTGTTAATTTAATTCTCTCTTCCCATTTTCGACTTCGTTCTGCATAAGTTTTAGGGAGTTTCTTCGTCATTGTTTTCTTTACACGGTGCCTGTTACGAAACTCTTTTGCCCGTTGTTTTCCTGTTTTTGCCATAATAATTTTAATATAACACACACGCGAAAGAATGTTCAGTGTTCATTGACGTTAGCGAAATTGAAAGTTTATTTTACACGTTGCCTGTTACTGTACTCTTTTGACCGTTCTGTTGTTTTTGTTTGCAACAATAACTATAAATTAATACACATACACACACACACACACGAAAGAATGTACAGTAATGCATGGTGGTTATTCGAGAAAGGTCACGACTCCGATCGCAGGCTACACGAGCTCCGTATGGCCGGCCATTCGACGCGGTAAAATCCGGAAAACTGAAAATGTACAAACGAAATACAAACAACTCACAAGTAACTCTGCGCCCTCTAGTCTGGCTTCTCATATCATCTTACGGATACGCCCAAAAAAGGGTCCTAAACGCTAGATTTATGGTGAGACTAAACAGTCCTCTTAGTGGAGGTGCGACACTGCGTCGCCTCATAATACGAACAATAGCTTTCATCACCCGAAGAAACCCTCTCGAGCAACACAAACCAGACCCCCTCTGCACAGTTTAAACAGCGATTGATTTTTACGTCATTTTTCTTCAGTTTCAAGTTAATAACTATAACATGTGCGATCAAGAGTAGATCTCCTCGAGGTCGTCAATCCCGAAGGCACTACTGCGTGACACGAATAGTGACCGAAAACGTAGAGTGGTGAATTTAAACCGTATCGGGGTTAGTTGAAATGATTTAACACTGCACTCACAATATTACTGGTGATTATATTGGATTCAAAGAGATACAGTAATTCCGTGATGTAGCCATGGTTTACAATTAGATACACTGAGAGGTAGTTTTGAGGCAAATGTGCGGGACTCCGAACGCATTCGTAACCCCCATTCACCAAAACATACTGCCTGCCTCGCTGTTGCGACCGATGTACAGATGATATCTAAATTAGTGCGTTTTACTTAGGGGTTGTGATAATAGTGAGCCTCGCCGCGTGAGTGATAGTCGCACGGCGGCCTGGCGCTCCAGCCTCCCAAAATTGACACATGGCTTGCCTGGCAAAGGCGATAGTCTACGTACGGTAGAGAGCGGTGGAATGCTGCAGGGCCAATAGCGGTGGAATGGGGCAGAGTTGAGAGCGGTGTATTGGGGCAGGGTCGAGAGCGCTGTATGAGTGAGGCACGGTCGGAAGCGCTGGAGTGTGTGGGTTTCGTTACGGTCTCTCGTGTCGGCGCGCGCAATTTTAGTGCCCTCAGCAAAGAAGTTTCACTTCAAAACAGGTTTAATTTTTATTCAGTATATAGCTATAAGTACTAATTTTGATATAAAGATAATGATCCCTTTCGCCCAATGGTCCAATATTTGGAGCGAAAGGGACCACTTGGTCCGTTTCACCATGGTAGATTGTTTAACACATTGAAGGAATTTTTGAAGTGAAACTTCTTTGCTGAGGGTACTAAAATCGCGCGCGCTGAGACGAAAAACCGTAACGAAACACACACACTCCAGCCTTCTCGACCGTGCCTCACTCATACAGCGCTCTCGAACCTGCCCCATTCCACCGCTCTCGACCCTGCCCCATTCCACCGCTCTCGACCCTGCCCCATTCCATCGCTCTCGACCGTGCGTACTTAGGTTTATGTTAATATGTGTTCCGGCCAAATGAAGAAGTCTGCTTTGACTAAAGACTTAGGATCCGAACGAGCATTGTTTAATAAATAATTAATTGTTAATGGTGAAACTTCAGTTACGAGAACATAACGCGGAATGAGAAAATGTAACGTGGAACGTGAAAATAATGCGAAAGGCTAGTCCCAAAACCCGACATACGGTCACCGATAATACTGAGCGGTAAGAACCGATATTCAGAATTCCGTCGACCGTGCGATGGAATACAGACTAGTCTTTATGACCGTCCCGTCGTTTGACGGAAAGGATCGGAAGCGATGAACCCCTTCCGCGGCGGTCTCTGCCGGGCCGTGCCGTACCGGACGAGTAGTGGTAGTACACTTATTTGTATGTATTTGATACAGTCAGTACTTTGAAGAGGACTGCTCGGGCTCACCATAAATCTAACGTTTAGTTATCCTGTCGCCGCGTACTCAACGTCCCCGTTCAGTCATACCGATTCGCCAGGTCTTACAAGGGGACCCTTCGAAAGTCGGAGCACCGATTGTAATGAATTTTTTTTATAAATAAAGGGAAGTCCCCTGAGTAACGCTCATACTTTACTTTTGTCCAATGCGCCTTTGTTTATATAAAAAAAAAAGAAATTGTTTTGACGCGTAAAGTGTGTACTGTAATGTAATACTCGGTATCCAAGATAACGGCGTGGCGCAGTCGGCTAAGGCATAGACTTACCACGCGGGCGTCCCGCGTTCGATTCCCGTGCATGCACTATCTTTTTTTTTTGCCAATTTCGAACTTTTTCACTTTTTTTATTATTCAAACTATTGCTACTAATCTTTAGAAGTAAAATAAATCTAGGTAAGGCGAAAAAACAAAATTTAAACACGTTCAATTACAAAAAGCATTTTCATTTATTCGTAACAAGTGAAATTTTAAATTTAATTGGTATACTTATCGCTAATTCCATCGGACGATTCCGATGGTGATTCTGGGGCCGACATCTGACATACTTTAGGATGATAAATATCATATAAACACTTAAAACACAAAATCTCTTTACACCAAGCACATTTCATAAACGTTACAAAACCGCAGTTACATTTTTGTTTCAAATTGCTCAATGGGAAACAGACATCATTTATATTATTGAAAAAAGGTCTTTCTTCTATCAATTTAGACGCAAACCACGCATATTTAATCATCTCGGTGTTTCATCATCTTAATTGTTACCAAAATTTCACTAATTGCCTTCGAATGACACTTACCTGGTGTTGACGTCACGAGTGAATTACCACCAAATTTAATGAATGTTTCGTAGGAAAATGAGTAATTTGCACTTACCCGGCATTGACGTCATTTAATGTGAAGCATAGAAATTGTCACCAAAACTTCACTAATTTGCCTTCGAATGATTAGTAACAATCGTTCAAAATAGTTTTAAATGCAAAAAAATTTTTTATTCACGTTACCTAGATTTATTTTACTTTTAAAGATTAGTAGCAATAGTTTGAATAATAAAAAAAGTGAAAAAGTTCGAAATTGGCAAAAAAAAAAAGATAATGCATGCACGGGAATCGAACACGGGACGCCCGCGTGGTAAGTCTATGCCTTAGCCGACTGCGCCACGCCATTATCTTGGATACCGAGTATTACATTACAGTACACACTTTACGCGTCAAAACAATTTCTTTTTTTTTTAAATAAATAAAGGCGCATTGGACAAAAGTAAAGTATAAGCGTTACTCAGGGGACTTCCCTTTATTTATAAAAAAAAATTCATTACAATCGGTGCTCCGACTTTCGAAGGGTCCCCTTGTTAGATAAAAACAAAACGTGTAGCCGCCACGCGTGTGGAAGAAGTGAAATTTCGATACTGCTGGGTAGAAAAGAAAACTAAACAAGTAATCAACAATAGTAATACCATGATATTTCAAGATAATGCAGTTCAGATATGGTTTTAAAAACAATAGTAATACCATTGCATAATGAAAATGTCATGGTATTACTATTGTTGATTACTTGTTTAGTTTTCTTTTCTACCCAGCAGTATCGAAGTTTCACTTCTTCCGCGCGTGGCGGCTACACGTTTTGTTTCGATCCCGTCACGTTCAACAATTTAAGGGGGGGGGGGGGTCTAACGCGTGGAAAATAACTTTATTTTTACGAATTTTTTTAGAGCTATTGTTGAAGTAGATATATTCAAATGTTTCGCATGTTATAAAGCATCATTCGAACAACATTTTGTAATTTTTTTGTAGAAAAATGTTGAGAAATAAGCCGGTGATGAAGTATTTTCAAGGACGCCTTTTAGGAAAGATGATTTGCGGTGGACACTATATTTCAGCGTAGAATTATCTCAAATCAAAAAATCAAAGCAATTTAGTTAAAACAGGTGTTTTTCTAGACCCCTACGTTTTTCTTTAATTTTTTTTTCCATTGTAAATTTTTGGTGGTTGGCTGAAGTAAAAATTGCGATTTTTCACGAAAAAATCCGTCATTTTGTTGCTGTAAAACCCCCTTAATGTAACAAAAAAAGAAAAAGAACCCCTACGGGGTTGGGCCATACCGTCGTCTGTCGTCAGCGTGACGCTTGGGTCTCGCACATGGGGCATTTGCTTTGGACTGGACGCTTAAGGTGGGTTTATACTCTCAGATAATTTGCGCAAACCAATCTGTGCAATTCCGTTTGTGCAGTAAAAATGTTAAGTCTAAACGGATTTCGTTGGTTGGTATAGTCCAACATTTTGGCTTGTGCATGGCTTGTGCTAAATCAGTTTCTGTTTGATAAATATCTCAGGTTGGCGCAGTTATTTGGCACAGATAGGTTTGCGAAAATTATCTGAGAGTGTAAACCCACCATTACGCGCTTTGAGCATTGTAATGTCCTTCCTTATCCATGCATGTGTAACGAAGACAGAGCGCTACACACAGTGCAAATAAGCATTCAAAACGAACGTACTCTTAAACGGTTCTTTGCGCTTTTTCGACGAGAGACGTTTTCATTGGTAGAGCGTTATACTTCTTGCGTAGTCAATGTTCATGTGAATTTAATAAATAACTTCTTAGAATGAAGATATTAATGTCTGATTATTCGCTGTAGTGAATTTTTCTGTAGATATATACGAGTACACGGCTGAGAGCTTCGCGCTACGCAAGAGTATTTGGCGCGAAACAACCGAATTTCTTAACACGTTTGTCACCTACATTGTATATCAATAATTTTTTTAAATGAAATATTTCTTCGAATGAGAAATGGCATTCTATTCTTATTAAACATGTGTTTACCTTCGCTTTTACATGTTCGTGTAAATAATATATTGATTAATATGTTATTTGTATCATTTAGTTGGATTTCATAATACCTATAAAAGGAAGAAAAGAAATATCACCACGAGAACTTTCGAAACAAAGAGACAAAGATGACACGCGAAGTAGAAAGTGTTGAGGATCGAACAAGTCGTCTTGGTTCTTAAAGAATTCGACAGTTAACATTACTTATTATGAATATTTGAGAACACTTCTAAGGCAGTTTTGATTTCCACGCGGACGAAATTGCGAGCTAAAGCTAGTCTCTTATAAGAGTTCGACTAAACTGACGAAGAGATTTAGGATGTACTTAAAAATAAATTTTAAAGAACAAAATAAAAAAACATTTTTAAAAATGAAGGAACTAAAAACTGAAAATATAAAGGGAAAAACTGGAGTCATTGCCTGCCACTTCGAAGTTCGTGACTTCAGGTTCGAAAGAGAACGACTACCATAGATGTACGATGACTTCGGAAGGACAAGGGGGGGGGGGTATTATTAAGTTTAATACAAAATTTGTTCATTTCTTAGCCCGTATTTTGAGTTATATTTTTGATTCGATCAAGCCTTATGTAAATATAGTGAATGCATCTGTAGACACATTACATTTCCTTTATGATTTCAATTTTTCCGTTTTATAATTAGAATGTATACATTTCGGAGTTTCTCGATATACTAGAAGTAAAATATATACCATATATATGCTGTAAAATTGTACTGAACGAGTTCAAAAATTCGAGGGATCAAAAAAGATCAAATTAATCAAATTTTCCGCTGTGTCAGAAAAACAGTGTCCACGCGTATGTTTATTGCTCAGTAGATGGAACAAATAGGACTAACTATTTCCGTATTGCGGTGATTAAATACGTTTATCACTCAGCGGCTGCAATAACGGCACAACAATGATTTCGGCATATTGCGAATAGTAAGCAATTTAAAATCGTTAATTTTACTTTTGTTGGTTATTTATTTATTGTAGGCTATAAAACAAATTAATAATCCAGAAGTTTGGTTTTTAAGAGCTTTTTCCCAAACTTAGTAAATTCGTCGAATTCGTCCGGTCATCTTCGCATAAAGATTCGGTTTTCGCTCGGCACTAAAAGGGTGTTGTGCTGTTATTGCAGCTGGTGAGCGATATATTAAGTGTACAAATAAGTTAAAACTCCTAAAGGACACTTTTACAAAAATTCAACATTAATTTTTGAAAAAAGTAAAGTTATTTATTCATCAAAATAATCCCCCTCACTTTCTATGATCTTCAACCATCTTTTAGGCAATTTACGGATGCTTTCCACAAAGAAAGTTTCATCTTGCGAAATGAGGAAGCTATCGATCCATTTCTGGACTTCTTCAAATGTTTTGAATCGCACATCAGATAATTCGTTTTGCATTTTCCGAAACAAGTAAAAATCAGTTGTAGCTAAGTCTGGTGAATACGCAGGGTATGGTAGAACTACCCATACAAAAGCCATTAACGTATCCTTGACCGGTCAACCCGCATGAGGCCTGGCGTTATCATGGAGCAGTTTTACTGGACGTTTTTCTTTGTCAGTAAATGAACGCTTTTAGTTAATTTCTTGGTTTAATCGTATTAATTGTCGATGACAGCGATCGGCAGTAACTGTCTGGTCAGGTTTCAGAAGTTCATAAAATGTACGCGTTTCATATCCCACCATATATACACAGCATAACTTTATTACAGTGAATATTGCGCTTTGGCGTCGATGTCGTCGGCTCGCCGAGGTCAACCCAATGACATCAGCGTTTTGGATTATCAAAATAAATCCACTTTTAAACGTCGGTCGCAATTTTCCACAAAAAAGACTTTCTTTGTTGTTTGTTGTAAAGATTCAAACATATGTCAAGACGTCTATTTTTATTTGCTTGAGTCAAAGAGTATGCACCCACTTTGTTCCTTTTCGAATCATTTCCATTGCTTCAAAGCGATCGGAAATAGTTTGCTGAGTTAGTCTTAGCTGTTTTGAAAGTAGTTTTTCCGTTTGGCAAGAGTTTTCATCCAGCAACGCATACAATTCCTGGTCGTCCACCTTTACAGGGTCCCCGGTACCTTCACCGTCACTAACATCAAAATCACCGTCTTTAAATCAAGAGACACGGTAGTGTCTCGCGGCATGTTCGTTCATCGCAGCATCGCAGCACCCGTGTATCTTTACAGGAAAGATGTCTGCCCTCTTCACCCCTCAATTTTTACATCGAATTTTCTCAATAAATATATGGTTATAACCAAAACTATGCTTAGTTACGCCATATAAATTGATTATTCTCTATTGATAGAATAAATGTTATAAGTTACATATTAACAGAGATTCATCCTTAACAACGCGAAGCCACGCCCCACCCGCCTAAAACTCGAGGATTTTATTTTCTCGACCGATAGCTATATGTCAAAATGTCACAAAATTCCCGGCAATCTTCGGCGACAGTCGGCTATGATCGAAAATGTGTATACATAGATCAAACACACACACGCGCCATTCAATGTGTGAGATATATTCCGGCTTTCATCGTCGACTGTTCGGCGATGATCGGAAATGCGTACACAAATGCGACCGCACGCGTACACCATCAAATGTATGTGAGAGAATATATATGTATGACTTCAAATGCCTGTATCTCCTTTCCTAATTACTTTAAAAATATTTTTTTATAACACGTGCATCGAAAGTGATGCTTTTCATGCTAGTTTTACGAGACGAAAATAGTAAATTGTGCACGCTAGGATAGAAAAGTTGAGCTCGCGCATGAGCAGTTTATACTTGCTTCACTTTCGTCCCTTGGGTGAATTTTCGTTCACTTTTGTCCCTGAAAACTAGCATGAAAAGCAGCACTTGCATCCACTTGTTATAAAAAGTATCGTGTGCAACACGGACCAAAGTTGGCGCCGACGAGTGTGATTGCAGCCCTCGCTTCGCTCGGGCAGCAAACTTCACACTCGTCGGCAATCGCCTACTTTTAGCCCTTGTTGCACAATTTACTATTCTTTTTGCTTGAATTCAGAAAATTATAGCGAGCATTTCCATTACTGCAATTATTTCCATGCAATAACATATAATATGGTTTCATGCCGATTATATATGTTCAATTGCTCGTTTCATATGGTGACAGTAAATGTATCAAGCTGTCAAAATAGCTTAAAAAAGAAGGAAATAACATGACTATATTATCGACTATGGGATTATTTATACCTTACCGACTGCCGAAGCTAAATTTCAAGTTATCGGCCATAGGTATGACTTTGATCGGTTTGCCCGCGGATATACGGAGTTATTTATGGAAATCCTTTCACGAACGAATTGTTCTGGGGAAAATATAAATATTATCGAAACATTAGTTATAAAATCATTACAAGTTGATGATTTTATTTATCATTCATAATTTTTTAATCAGTCATTTAGGCTGATTTTACCGACATTTTCCGTTTAGCATTGAGTGCGCTCTAGTTGCGAAATTCAATTTCAAATGTTCAATTGTTTTCAAACTGTTCACACGTTGCTAACACGAAGCTAAACACGTTGCTAACACGAAGCAAACAATAATGAATGAAGTAGATACATAATTTGTATTATTAATAATAATCAGTAATAAATCGTGTGAAATATTGTTTGTTTCTCTACAATTAATTGTAATCGTTTTATTACAGGAAATGGATATAGAAGATGAGCTGCTAGCAGCAATTGAGGACGGAGAGGAGGTTGGGGAGCATGGCTTACCTGGCCATCAACGTCAGGCTCCCCAACCTCTTGACAACCGGCAGATTCAACTGTTGCGGCAGTCCTTGGTACGCGCTGAGCAGGATGCGGCAGCTTCGAGGGCGCGGTTGGAGCAACTGGCTGCTAATTGCAAGAATTGCAGCAGCAAAATATTGCCCAACCCGCCCCGCTAGTACAGCATCCTGCTCCAGGCGTCCAAGGACCTCCAGCTAACCAAGGTAAGTAAAATCTTCATCATTTCCTTTTTATATTATTTATTATAATAATATGTATTTATATAACTCTATTATTATACATTTCAGAAAGAGGGTCCGAACTGGCAGAGGCAGAAGGTAAATTTCTTTTTCCCTTATTTTTTATTTCTTTTTCTCTATTTTTTATATAAAATATAATTTTCGAATAAATGCGTGGACAAAAGCGTGTAGCCAAAAACTCCGGCTACTTCGAACCGGATACGCGAAGTACGGATGGTTGTTGGAGGAGGAAGAGGAGGAGGAGGAGGAGGAGGAGGAGGAGGAGGAGGAGGAGGAGGAGGACGACGACGACGACGACGACGACGACGACGACGAGGATGACGAGGTCGGCGACAACAAGGATGGCGACGACGAGGACAATGACGACGACGACGACGACGACGGTGACGACGAGGACGGCGACAACGAAGACGGCGACGACGAGGACAACGACAAGGACAGCGACGACAAGGACAGCTACGATGAGGATGCGACGACGAGGACGGCGACGACGAGAACAACGACGACGAGGACGGGGTTTTATTCATAAATGCTTTTGTTTTTTTGCGGTTGAGCTAAACGAACCGGCGGACAGGCGACCGCGTGGCGGCCGTAACTTGCGCGCGCGGAACCGAAGGTATGTAATCTGTCATTCTCTCACTAATTTATTAATTTACCTAGTTTATTAATTAGGTTTTGAAATTTTTTGAAGTGAAACTTCTTTGCTGAGGGTACTAAAAGCGCGCTCGATACAACGAAAAAACCGTAAAGAAACCCACCCACTCCAGCGCTACCGTACGTGACTCACTCATGCAGCGATCTTGACCCTGTCCATTACACTACTCTCGACTCTGCCCCATCCCACCACTCTCCATCCTTCCACATTCCACCGCTCACGACCGAGCCACTGTCTACTAAGGCCCTTCGCCCACGAGGCTACTCAAAAGAAACTGGAACTGGTAAGTAACTGGAATCACTAGCAACTAGTCGCCTTGGTTTCGCACACGAAGCAACGCGAAAGTGACGTGATTTCGACCGGTTGGTACGCAATTACCAATGCCTGTAGTTTCGTTTCTTATCCGTGAGCTTGTTTTACTGAATCTACCACGCACAACATGGGCAACTCGGCAACTCTAATCACTTGGCGACCAGCAGGACGAGTCGCTAGAAACCAATTGCTAACGCATCACAAACTAATCACTTTGCAGTTGCGTCGTGAGCGGACTTCTATTTAAATGCATTGGCGGAAACTTGCACGCGATTCGTTGGCGATTTTGGTTCCAATCGCATCGCTTCTCAGTAGCTTCGTGGGCGGAAGGCCTAACTGTTGACTAAAGCCATGTGTCGACTTTGCGAGGCTGGATCGCGAGGCCGCGCGCGCGAAAGAATCTACAGTAATGCACGGTGGTTACTCGAGAAAGGTCGCGACTCCGACCGCAGACTACACGAGCTCTGTATGGCCGGCCACTCAATGCAGTAAAATCCGGAAAACTAAAAATGCGACAAACGAAATACAAACAACTCACAACTAACTCTGCGCCCTCTAGTCTGGCTTCTCATATCATCTTACGGATACGCCAAAGAAAGGATCCTAAACGCTAGATTTATGCGCGCGCGCGCGTAATGTGTGTGTGTAATAAAATTATTATGGCAAAAAGAGGAAAACAACGGGCAAAAGAGTTTCGTGACAGGCAACGTGTAAAAAAAGCGATAACGAAAGCGATGACGAAAGCGATGACGAAGGCAATAGCTAAAACTGGTACAGAACGAAGTCGAGAATCGAGAGAGAGAGATTTAAATTAACACAATCAAATAGTGATGTATCTGATAATAATCAACACCATTCCACAACAATGAAGAATGCAGAAGATTTTCAAATTCAGGAACATGATATTCCTTACACTGCATTTCATGCACATAAAAAAAACCAAACGTGTGGCCGCCACACGCGGAAGAAGTGAAACTTCGATACCAGTTTCTCTGAATTTGATTCCGGTGGTATTAGTTTCAATCGGCTCTATACAAGTCCTTTACAATGCTTCTTCGTAGAGCCAATTGAAACTAATACCACCGGAATCAATGTGTGTTATCTACAATATCTATCTACAATGTGTTATCTACATGAAATTTTTAAGATACAGGCTTGTTGATTTTTTTACCTTTACTCTGCTATCCCAGCACCATATAACTTCTCTGCGTCCTTCTGCGTCGATTTCTCTCCTCTCGATTTTTTTTCTTGCCGATTTAGCGTCATGACGGCTGGTTCTGGCGCCTTCGGATGGTGAGCGCTCGGCAAGTTCAATACGGCGCGATTCAGTTTCCATACAAAAATCGAAACATTGACGACCAACGGTGATTCCGAGTACATCCATGACCGTCATTACACTAGATAATCCGTCATTAAAAGTTATAACCGCAACATTTACTGCTATATCCACTATCTTCTTTCCGCTTGAAATCGCTTTCGGAGCGATCGACCAAGCAATAGAATTGAATGATTCATTTGGATTTTGGGTGAATCCTCCCAATACTTGCATAAAATTGATGAGACGATACCTGAAACCTTCATCGATATCTCTATCGTCGCCAGAAATGCCAGGTTTCAGTTTTTTGCCGAAGCAGTGAGGAACTCGTCTGGCACGCTGTAAATAGAATGACAGTTAGGTGGCTTCCGATTGCTTATTTTGCTCCGCTTAGTACCAGTGGTGTTATATTTTGTGCCTTTACGATTACTGTACACTTTATCATCACTCATCTTTCACTATAGTTCAATAAAGTTCACAAAATAATTGAAAACACGACTAAAATGCACGAAAAAACTGGCCACACAACGCTCGCAACACGTGTTCGCAGTTCGATTACAACGACTGAAATGGCTATTCAGCCAACGTATTTTCAATATTTGCTTCAAATTATCAATTAGCACTATCTGTACCTCATTTAGGAACTAATAGGGGTACCTTCGCACCGCAGGTACCGAGTAAAAGCGGCGAAACTCACTCTGAAACTCAATTAGCTATTTCCAAGCGCTCGGACTTGCTTCGAAAATTCGTCTTTTACGAGCACTTAAAATTTGTTTCAACAATGGACGATGTCAGACATTACTTTTGACATGTTTTTACGCCATTTAAGCCAATAAAAAAATGGAAAAAAAAATTCCCACTAGATATTACCCCTTAAACCGCTAATATTAAATGCGGCTAAACCAGTATATAGGTGCGGTAACAGCAGTTTCTTTCTTCAAAAACTCTTTGATCCAACATCTAGTCGTGTCAATCAATCGACTTTTTCTCGTCCCACCTTCTCCACTCACGCACAGTCTTAATGGACGATCATTGGATGTTAGGGCATTTTGAACGCGTTGAAAAATTCTAGCTTGATCTACATTTAATTTGGAGATCATTTGTGGTAGATTTTTATCAGCCATCGCTTTGTCTGCGATGTCTTGAAAATCCTTTCGTGCATCATCATCGACGTCAGATTCATCAGAACTTGACTTCTTCTGATGCATTAGGATTATTATCATTTTCCTCATTCTTAATACGAGATTCGAGTTTCTCAATCTGTTCTTTAATATTTTCTAGTCCTCTTTGCAAATTCATTAATCCTTTATGATATTCTGATGCATCTTTCAAAATGTCTTTTTTTGCTGCGAATGATTTTGTGTATGTATTGAAGCCGTTTTTCAATTCGTCCGTATTTCTCCATGGATGATGTAGCAATAGTAAAGCGTAATAGTAATTTTCTAGATAAGTATTAACACATTATACCTATAATGATTAGTTAAATAATCGCGTTAACGCTTCTTAAGAAATAGCGAAAAACCAATTTGGTGAACTTCGACATCTTCATTTTTGGGTACAGTTTTCACGAGGTCCTACCACGTTGTGAATTCGTAGAGTGACTTTGCTTTTAACGCTTGTGGACGATTGGGGTAATGGCTATCGATCAGTGATGGACACAAAATTTCGGTTGAGTCTGGATTTAACTCTTCAACATCTTTACGGGGTTTCAATTTACGGTTCCTAATTATGTTCACATCCAACCACCTAATTGTAGTGTGCGTATCAGTCTCGTATAAGGTTATATTTAAAAGTGTATCTACAGCTTCGAGAGTGCACCAATTTCTCTATGATTTAAACTGCGACAGGCAAAACCCCATAAACGTTGACGCAACGTCTTTGTAGAATTAATATCGTGGACACTATCCGGTACAGAGGCAGTTTCAAATTTCGTTGCATACTTTATGCAATACTGTGTCAATAGTGTCGAATTTTCACCAATGTGAACTGAAAATATCCATATTTCCTTCCCAAGCACAAAGGACAGTAGGATTATAATCATTGGTAAGCACTTCTTCAGGACTACGAGGTAAATCGCAGAGTCGACTTTTTGTTTTTAATTGTCTACGACCAGCAATTGATATGGCTGGTTCTCTTAAAACAAAGTCCTCAGTAGCAGGTCTTGGAAACCTAAACCTGCATCGGCTGAAAATTGCTCCAGACTTTTCTTTCTTAGTCCTTAAGCAATAAATGTTATGATTATGCCGCTGATAAGTATTTACGCGTCTGTCCAACACTGGAGATACTTCTTTGTTCGGGAGACGACATGTCACATATTTCGTTATGAATTGCCTAACGTCTTCTCATTGGAGTTTATTCCCATAATTGGTGCATCCTCTACCCAAAGAAACATGTGCCAATGCTGAGTCCCTCGGCCTTGATATTCACGGCGCCAGAAGTAATGACTAATTTTTCCAATGGGATTGTCATCTGACAAAAGGAAATCCATCATTCCAGGAAAATTATTATCCAAGAATCGAGAAACTGATACCGGATCTCGAACGATACATTCGTTCTCGGAAAATTTGTTAAAATGTGGGGAATTTACATCACGAATATATATTTTATTAAGTCTGTCCATAAGCATTCCGATGGACCCAGTGTCAAAAACCACGTTGCTGGACCATAATAACGTATCATGCAATTTAAATTATTTCTCGGTGTCTTCCAATATGCAGCAGAATTTCGAAGACGTTCAAAGATTGTATTTAAATTGCCTTCCAGTTCACCGTTCTTTAATTGCTGTAAATAACCTTGAGCTACAGTATATTTCTGTCTCGGATTTATAATATTTAAAGCATGATAAATTCCAGCGTTTTCAATTGGAGAACATTAGTTTCATACAATAGGTGAAAAATGTATTGTTGATTCAAACGATATCTGGAATCCTCTGACATTAGACGTAATTGAGCATCTCTGATCAGTAAGTTTGAGAGCTCGTTCCTCATGTTGTCCGTTGATACCTGATGGATATAATTCCGGAAAACAAAGCAATTCTAATATTGGTACTCGACCATCTAGGGGTTTCTCTCGAACTTTTTTCATTTGATACAAATTTGTTGCTGTTTCAGCAATTCTTTTATTATGGAGAGGGTATAGTGTCTAATTTTCATAATAAGATACTCGATCACCAAGTGTTGAGTTAAAAACGGGGATCCATGAGGTTGGTCTTGACAATTCAATTGGTCAGCAGGTTCGGTAATCAAGTTATTTAAGTCGCCTATGATATTATTAGCGGGTCTCGTTGAATCATGATCATTTGTAACATTATTTTTACGTGATTCTTCATTATCTGAACTATCACCTTCATCGGCCTGAAATTAAACGTCTACGAAATTGACTCTATCTAATAATTTTTCGTGACCATCAGGCAACAAAATTTGGGAATAATGCGGGTTATTTTCCTTCATCCATGTTAGTACATGAAAAACCTTTCGAAGGTCTACCAAAGTTTGCCAAACCTTGTTAGCTTTCATCGGTAGTCAATTTAACAAGATATAAAATTCTTGATTATCACTTATCGCAGCTGTTGAAGGACATACTTTTGATAATGTTTCTTCTGTTGGCAAGGGCAGATAGAAAGTGCGACCTACTACTTTTTGCATTTTCATGGGATTTGACATGTTTTTCTTTGCTACCCTCCCCATTCTCTGAACAACTTGAAAAGCCTTTGCTCGTTGTATCAACATTCTTTCGCAATCATTCAGAGCGTATTTATTTCTTCTGGGACTTTGACGATGTATAAGTTATTCAATATGCAAGTAAATGGTCCGGTAACTTTTCGAAACTTGTCCAAGCAATGTATACATATAAAATCTGACTTTGCTAAATGTTTTTCATCGAGCAAACTTAATAACTCGGTCCACACCTTACTGTCGATCGGTTTGCGAAGTTTTGATATGTGTGATACTTTACTTCTTGAGCAGAGTTTACGACATGATGTACAAATGAGATGAGGAGTGTTTGACGAGCGTTTAATCAACGCTTTGAACGCAGCATGATTTTTTCCCATAATTTCGTTTTCATTCAAGCATATTTCTACGTTATCCTTATAGAAAGTTTTGGCGACTTTTACCACTTCATCTGTAATGGCGTTCAATCTTCCGTGATCAGATGATTCAAGCAGTTTCTACAATGCATACAATTTTTTGTGGACATAGTTCAACCGGTATTTTAATCGTTTCAAAGAACGTACTTCCGGAAAGTGTGGCGACAGTACCTCAATGGATACGAAGAGTGATGAACAATATTTTTCCAAGATGTACCATGATAATGGATGACCTACTTGTGCCGCAGTATCATGTTCCGCGAACATATCTCTACAAAATAAGGAAATGTTTTTTACGTTCAAACTTTTTAATTTATTGAGGAGGGCTTCATAATCATCAAGTGTTTCTGTTATATCATCAATTTGAATTCTACAATGATCATTACAATACGACTGTTTGACGTCTCTTTTTTTTTATTATGCATTGTTTCCATGAGTGGTAAAATATTTGTGGCCTTTCCTTCGCTATTCATGCCAATAGCAATATTTTTCAGATGAAAAGAATATGTCATAAAAATAGGACTCAGAAGTAGCCGCGTGTAATGAGTCTCCACATAAGTTCTTAATCCTTTGTTGTTTATCGATAGGCATCTCTTTTAAGGTATCTTCGCCTTTTTTGTTCAGTAGTTTCAATAGATGTCTTAAATTTTTTACACAACTATCTCTTCGGCGCAGAGACCCTTTTACTATTTTTTTCCGCCATCAATCTGCTTCCATGTTTATCAGATTTATTCTCAATACAATTTTCTTCATTTTCGTCACTTTCCATATTGTGTATTGAACAATTTTTGCGATGTAATTGACTCACCTCATATAGTTGCTCAGTATCTTTAAATTCTTCACTATTATCACAACTTTTTTTCTGCACTACCCGTTTTCTCTTCGCTATTTGTTAGACATAAATGTTTTATTGTTGCAATGTTTGTTGTCTTATCAGTAATAATCGGTGCCGATTTTTTATTGTGATAAGTTTGAATCGCCTTACACAATTCTTCAATGTACTTTTCCACAGGTAATTTAGTATCGAAAATATAATTTTTGGTACTTAATTCTTCTGCCTTTTCATCGGGACTATAATCGTCTGTTGTACATGATTTTACATCAAGATTGTCTGCTTTAGCAGCCTCTAACTTTTTAGCGCTAGATACTTCAGGAATTTTCGAATAAGGCGACAGATCCTCATCTGTGATATCATTACACTTACCCATTACTTTTGCATCAGCAAGTATCATCCTTTTTCTTTTGAACGCATCAATAATATATGGAGGCGATTTTACATTGCTGGCATTGGTCGAACCAATTACCTTTTCATCATTATATACATTTGAATACTGACTTTCCTTCATATTTTCAATTAAACTTATAGGTTGAGTTTTTACGTTGATGGATACATTAGTTAATTTGTTATCATTGCCACTAAGAGGATCGTGTTTTCTAATTATAGTTTTTTCATGAGTTTTTACAGAACCTGGTGATGACAGTTTGCAACGTTTTCCATTTATAAGATGTTGTTCATAGCGGCGTTTACGCTGACGACAGGCATCGAATTATTTCTTACGAACAGTTTCTAATTCCGGTATATTAGCGTTACCATGTTTTGACAAAACAGTGGGAAAATGACTAATTTTATTGCTGTCGAACATACTCAGCAAATGACCTCTCATCAAAGAATAATCATATTTAATAAATTCTGGTTTTCGATTAAAAAGTAAAGATACAGCAAAGGGGAGGGGGGGCAATAGCAAATACCCCGCAGTCAATCGCATTTTGTTGGTTTTGAACTTTGCTTTGGAAAATTAATAATAGCGTTACTGAAATCATAAAACGGATACAAACGCTTCAAAAATGTCAAATGTGTATAAGGCAAATACACTAAAATTACGGATTATAATGTGTACAGTAGTGATATTGTGCATAGAAATGTTCAAAACAGAAATACTCGGCACACCATGCACAGCGTATGAAAGCAACTTCTCAACAAATACTACAACTGGGTATGTGCTTTACACTCCTAAAGTAACAGAAATCTACAGGGTTTTTTGAAATTCACCGGGATGCGTTTCTCGATATCCGCTTTTAAACCAAGCATATCAGAAAAGATTTTTAAATCTAGGCGCGGCGAAAGCTGGTTGTATGTTAATGATTGCAATTTAATTATTTCATTGCGCGAGTGCAAACTAATATCTTTCTCTTGAAGAAATACATTATCAGAAAATGGTCGAACTAAATTCTTCCAAATCCAGAATCTAAATACATCTAAAGGTTCAATAATGGCAGTCGTTTTTTTCGGAATCATTGAAAACTGTACTTCTTTGTCTTGTGGGATCAACGTCTCTAGCTGACTCGAACAATGTCCCGTCCATGAGTCGAGTAGTAGCATGCTTTTATGGCCAGTATTCGGTAAAGACACCTGGATGAACCAAGTTTTAAAATGTTCAGACGTAAGTTTACCTGATTTTGAAGCTTGAATGTAAATGTTAGCTGGACGAAATAGAGATTCTTCCGCCCTTGGGCCAAATGTTCCTGTAGACTCCTTCAAAAGTATGTACTGTGGTGAAACAAGACGTCCACTTGCCGGAATGATAGGCAAATTCCGTAATAAATGCAATTTTATCTATATTCATTCCACCTTTTTGTACACTTTCTTCCCATCTATATAGCTGTGGCAAAGATTTAACTTTGCGAAATTTTGTCTGCAGACTAGTGAGTGATCGTCGGGCATTTTTTCCGCTTTTCCAAAATTCAACAGCTTTTCTCTTATAACTTAAGTCCACTTTTCCACCTTCGTCATCAACAATGCATTCTGCAGGTTCAAAATCATCTTCCTCTTCTGCTAAAACTGTAGGGTACTCCACAACCTGTGCTCCATGGGATTCAGATGGATTAGCAAAATCAAATACGTAATCGTATTCAATTAATGGTACGAGATCTACGTTTCTAAAAGTGTTTAGAATGTCACGAATTTTATTATGAACTTCAATTTCATCTGATGTTATAGGGGTCTGTGCCAACTCCGTAATTTGAAACGTAGTCGTTAACATGTTTATTACGTTTGAAACGTTAATCGGCACCATTTTATAATGAAAAGCCTTTGGAGCAATGATTAATAACTGTTTTCAATAGAATGGTAACTAATTGCAGTCGTAAATGTAACTGGAAATAAGCTACATCTTTTAGCCTTATTTATATTATACTAATAAGAAAACATGTTAATATAAGATTTTTTACGAACGGAAGAGGGATACCTTATGAACATGTAACGATAATAGTCACGAGCCAAAGATGTTTGCAATACGCAAACCGGGATGTTTGCTAAAACGTTATCGGTGTCAGTGTCGACATAGATCCTGCGTCATTCAACGTTATCATTGAGGTTCATACGATATCTTATTTGTGTAGTTTGAAAAATGCATGTCATTGATTCACATTTCAATAAGTTTCATTCTTCATGTAATTGTAAGTACGTGTTTTGCTAAAATAATTAAAAACTGTATGAAATGAATGTAAATAAAAATGTAGATATCGTTTCATAAGACCGTTTCACTGTTTAAGTCAAAACGTCCTTAAAGTTCGAGATTTTCTAAATTAAAAAAAAAAGGATACATAATAGACTGCGGATGTATGGCAAGAGGTTATTAAGAGGTATTTTTACATAGACTTAAGAAATCCAAAAATCCTATTTTATAGGTCGGTGGTGGGGGGCTTAAAAAAATTTTTTTTCCACAATTTTTTTGCCCCAGTTTTATAGGTCGGAAAAACCATAAAACTTTTATTTCAACTTTTTTCCCTGATCTTTCACCGTTCGGGAGTTATTCCGTGAAGAAGAAAAATCTGCATTTTTTTCAAGGAATGATTTCACCCCTTAAAACTGGAATTCCGCACCAATGAAATGTATTTTTGTATTACGCTTGAACTGCTCTACTTGCACACGGAATGGCGGAATTTTCTGAATTTTCAGGTTCCCTAACTTCCCTTGTTAGTACGCTGCCAACTACGGAAGATTGAATATTGACCAATGAGCGAACTACGTGGTTTTAGTGTTTAATTTTTTCACAGTTAGTAGTGAGTAAATTTAAACGGTAACTGAAACCGGAGATAGTGCCATCGGGCCATAACGCTATACCCGGGGACTCGGAATCTGTCGCTGGTGACTTTTTTAAATGTTATTTTCAAACGTATTAACCATTGGTTCAATAACCTTCATGCTTTCATTAACGAGGGTAAATGCAACCGTAGCTAATGAGAGCATGAGAATTAATTGTTCATTGTCTAGTATGTTTAAAAATGACATTTGAGAAAGTCACTAGCGATAGATTCCGAGTCCCTAGGTGTATGTAGGGCAGAAGTCGATAATACCATTTAAAAAATAATTTTTTTTAATTTATTTATTTTTACATTTTATGTGTATATACATGTGTGTGCGTATGTGTGTGTGTATTATATATTTTTTTATTAAAATAGACTGAGAAATTTACGAAAATTCCTCCGTTTTACCGCAGCGTTTTGCCTTCCCCTCCAGTATCTATAACAAAAAAAACAAAACGTGTGGCCGCCACACGCGGAATAAGTGAAACTTCGATACCAGTTTCTCTCAATTTGATTCCGGTGGTATTAGTTTCAATTGGCTCTACGAAGAACATTGTAAAAGACTTGTATAGAGCCGATTGAAACTAATCCCACCGGAATCAAATTGAGAGAAACTGGTATCGAAGTTTCACTTCTTCCGCGTGTGGCGGCCACACGTTTTGTTTTTTTTGTTATAGATACTGGAGGGGAAGGCAAAACGCTGCGGTAAAACGGAGGAATTTTCGTAAATTTCTCAGTCTATTTTAATAAAAAAATATATAATACACACACACATACGCACACACATGTATATACACATAAAATGTAAAAATAAATAAATTAAAAAAAATTATTTTTTAAATGGTATTATCGACTTCTGCCCTACATACACCTAGGGACTCGGAATCTGTCGCTAGTGACTTTCTCAAATGTCATTTTTAAAGATACTAGCCAATGAACAATTAATTCTCATGCTCTCATTAGCTACGGTTGCATTTACCCTCGTTAATGAAAGCATGAAGATTATTGAACCAATGGTTAGTACGTTTGAAAATAACATTTAAAAAAGTCACCAGCGACAGATTCCGAGTCCCCGGGTATAGCTTTATGGCCCGATTTCACTATCTCCGGTTTCTCAGTTACCGTTTAAATTTACTCACTACTAACTGTGAAAAAATTAAACACTAAAACACCACGTAGTTCGCTGATTGGTCAATATTCAATCTTCCGTAGTTGGCAGCGTACTAACAAGGGAAGTTAGGGAACCCGAAAATTCAGAAAATTCCGCCATTCCGTGTGCAAGTAGAGTAGTTCAAGCGTAATGCAAAAATACATTTCATTGGTGCGGAATTCCAGTTTTAAGGGGTGAAATCATCCCTTGAAAAAAATGCAGATGTTTCTTCTTCACGGAATAACTCCCGAACGGTGAAAGATCAGGGAGAAAAGTTGAAATAAAAGTTTTATGGTTTTTCCGACCTATAAAACTGGGGCAAAAAAATTCTGGAAAAAAATTTTTTTAAGACCCCCACCACCGACCTATAAAATAGGATTTTTGGATTTCTTAAGTCTATGTAAAAATACCTCTTAATAACCTCTTGCCATACATCCGCAGTCTATTATGTATCCTTTTTTTTTGTAATTTAGAAAATCTCGAACTTTAAGGCCGTTTTGACTTAAACAGTGAAACGGTCTTATGAAACGATATCTACATTTTTATTTACATTCATTTCATACAGTTTTTAATTATTTTAGCAAAACACGTACTTACAATTACATGAAGAATGAAACTTATTGAAATGTGAATCAATGACATGTATTTTTCAAACTACACAAATAAGATATCGTATGAACCTCAATGATAACGGTGAATGACGCAGGATCTATGTCGACACTGACACCGATAACGTTTTAGCAAACATCCTGGTTTGCGTATTGCAAACATGTTTGGCTTGTGACTATTATCATTACATGTTGATAAGGTATCCCTCTTCCGTTCGTAAAAAATCTTATGTAAACATGTTTTCTTATTAGTATAATATAAATATGGCTAAAAGATGTAGCTTATTTCCAGTTACATTTACGACTGCAATTAGTTACCATTATATTGGAAACAGTTATTAATCATTGCTCCAAAGGCTTTTCATTATAAAATGGTGCCGATTAACGTTTCAAACGTAATAAACATGTTAACGACTACGTTTCAAATTACGGAGTTGGCACAGACCCCTATAACATCAGATGAAATTGAAGTTCATAATAAAATTCGTGACATTCTAACACTTTTAGAAACGTAGATCTCGTACCATTAATTGAATACGATTACGTATTTGATTTTGCTAATCCATCTGAATCCCATGGAGCACAGGTTGTGGAGTACCCTACAGTTTTAGCTGAAGAGGAAGATGATTTTGAACCTGCAGAATGCATTGTTGATGACGAAGGTGGAAAAGTCGACTTAAGTTATAAGAGAAAAGCTATTGAATTTTGGAAAAGCGGAAAAAATGCCCGACGATCACTCACTAGTGTGCAGACAAAATTTCGCAAAGTTAAATCTTTGCCACAGCTATATAGATGGGAAGAAAGTATACAAAAAGGTGGAATGAATGCAGATAAAATTGCATTTAATACGAAATTTGCCTATCATTTCGGCAAGTGGACGTCTTGTTTCACCACAGTACATAATTTTGAAGGAGTCTACAGGAACATTTGGCCCAAGGGCGGAAGAATGTCTATTTCGTCCAGCTAACATTTACATTCAAGCTTCAAAATCAGGTAAACTTACGTCTGAACATTTTGAAACTTGGTTCATCCAGGTGTCTTTACCGAATGCTGGCCATAAAAGCATGCTACTACTCGACTCATGGACGGGACATTGTTCGAGTCAGCTAGAGACGTTGATCCCACAAGACAAAGAAGTACAGTTTTCAATGATTCCGAAAAAAACGACTGCCATTATTGAACCTTTAGATGTATTTAGATTCTGGATTTGGAAGAATTTAGTTCGACCATTTTCTGATAATGTATTTCTTCAAGAGAAAGATATTAGTTTGCACTCGCGCAATGAAATAATTAAATTGCAATCATTAACATACAACCAGCTTTCGCCGCGCCTAGATTTAAAAATCTTTTCTGATATGCTTGGTTTAAAAGCGGATATCGAGAAATGCATCCCGGTGAATTTCAAAAAACCCTGTAGATTTTTGTTACTTTAGGAGTGTAAAGCACATACCCAGTTGTAGTATTTGTTGAGAAGTTGCTTTCATACGCTGTGCATGGTATGCCGAGTATTTCTGTTTTGAACATTTCTATGAACAATATCACTACTGTACACATTATAATCCGTAATTTTAGTGTATTTGCCTTATACACATTTGACATTTTTGAAGCGTTTGTATCCGTTTTATGATTTCAGTAACGCTATTATTAATTTTCCAAAGCAAAGTTCAAAACCAACAAAATGCGATTGACTGCGGGGTATTTGCTATTGCCCCCCCTCCCCTTTGCTGTATCTTTACTTTTTAATCGAAAACCAGAATTTATTAAATATGATTATTCTTTGATGAGAGGTCATTTGCTGAGTATGTTCGACAGCAATAAAATTAGTCATTTTCCCACTGTTTTGTCAAAACATGGTAACGCTAATATACCGGAATTAGAAACTGTTCGTAAGAAATAATTCGATGCCTGTCGTCAGCGTAAACGCCGCTATGAACAACATCTTATAAATGGAAAACGTTGCAAACTGTCATCACCAGGTTCTGTAAAAACTCATGAAAAAACTATAATTAGAAAACACGATCCTCTTAGTGGCAATGATAACAAATTAACTAATGTATCCATCAACGTAAAAACTCAACCTATAAGTTTAATTGAAAATATGAAGGAAAGTCAGTATTCAAATGTATATAATGATGAAAAGGTAATTGGTTCGACCAATGCCAGCAATGTAAAATCGCCTCCATATATTATTGATGCGTTCAAAAGAAAAAGGATGATACTTGCTGATGCAAAAGTAATGGGTAAGTGTAATGATATCACAGATGAGGATCTATCGCCTTATTCGAAAATTCCTGAAGTATTTAGCGCTAAAAAGTTAGAGGCTGCTAAAGCAGACAATCTTGATGTAAAATCATGTACAACAGACGATTATAGTCCCGATGAAAAGGCAGAAGAATTAAGTACCAAAAATTATATTTTCGATACTAAATTACCTGTGGAAAAGTACATTGAAGAATTGTGTAAGGCGATTCAAACTTATCACAATAAAAAATCGGCACCGATTATTACTGATAAGACAACAAACATTGCAACAATAAAACATTTATATCTAACAAATAGCGAAGAGAAAACGGGTAGTGCAGAAAAAAAGTTGTGATAATAGTGAAGAATTTAAAGATACTGAGCAACTATATGAGGTGAGTCAATTACATCGCAAAAATTGTTCAATACACAATATGGAAAGTGACGAAAATGAAGAAAATTGTATTGAGAATAAATCTGATAAACATGGAAGCAGATTGATGGCGGAAAAAAATAGTAAAAGGGTCTCTGCGCCGAAGAGATAGTTGTGTAAAAAATTTAAGACATCTATTGAAACTACTGAACAAAAAAGGCGAAGATACCTTAAAAGAGATGCCTATCGATAAACAACAAAGGATTAAGAACTTATGTGGAGACTCATTACACGCGGCTACTTCTGAGTCCTATTTTTATGACATATTCTTTTCATCTGAAAAATATTGCTATTGGCATGAATAGCGAAGGAAAGGCCACAAATATTTTACCACTCATGGAAACAATGCATAATAAAAAAAAAGAGACGTCAAACAGTCGTATTGTAATGATCATTGTAGAATTCAAATTGATGATATAACAGAAACACTTGATGATTATGAAGCCCTCCTCAATAAATTAAAAAGTTTGAACGTAAAAAACATTTCCTTATTTTGTAGAGATATGTTCGCGGAACATGATACTGCGGCACAATTAGGTCATCCATTATCATGGTACATCTTGGAAAAATATTGTTCATCACTCTTCGTATCCATTGTGGTACTGTCGCCACACTTTCCGGAAGCACGTTCTTTGAAACGATTAAAATACCGATTGAACTATGTCCACAAAAAATTGTATGCATTGTAGAAACTGCTTGAATCATCTGATCACGGAAGATTGAACGCCATTACAGATGAAGTGGTAAAAGTCGCCAAAACTTTCTATAAGGATAACGTAGAAATATGCTTGAATGAAAACGAAATTATGGAAAAAAAATCATGCTGCGTTCAAAGCGTTGATTAAACGCTCGTCAAACACTCCTCATCTCATTTGTACATCATGTCGTAAACTCTGCTCAAGAAGTAAAGGATCACACATATCAAAACTTCGCAAACCGATCGACAGTAAGGTGTGGACCGATTTATTAACTTTGCTCGATGAAAAACATTTACCAAAGTCAGATTTTATATGTATACATTGCTTGGACAAGTTTCGAAAAGGTACCGGACCATTTACTTGCATATTGAGTAACTTATACGTCGTCAAAGTCCCAGAAGAAATAAATACGCTGAATGATTGCGAAAGAATGTTGATACAACGAGCAAAGGCTTTTCAAGTTGTTCAGAGAATGGGGACGGTAGCAAAGAAAAACATGTCAAATCCCATGAAAATGCAAAAAGTAGAAGGTCGCACTTTCTATCTGCCCTTGCCGACAGAGGAAACATTATCAAACAAGGTTTGGCAAACTTTGGTAGATCTTCGAAAGGTTTTTCATGCACTAACATGGTTGAAGGAAAATAACCCGCATTATTCCCAAATTTTGTTGCCTGATGGTCACGAAAAATTATTAGATAGAGTCAATTTCGTAGACGTTTAATTTCAGGCCGATGAAGGTGATAGTTCAGAGAATGAAGAATCACTTAAAAATAATGTTACAAATGATCATGATTCAACGAAACCCGCTAATAACATCATAGGCGACTTAAATAACTTGATTACCGAACCCGCTGACCAATTGAATTGTCAAGACCAACCTCATGGATCCCCGTTTTTAACTCAACTTGGTGATCGAGTATCTTATTATGAAAATTACACACTATATCCTCTCCATAATAAAAGAATTGCTGAAACAGCAATAAATTTGTATCAAATGAAAAAAGTTCGAGAGAAACCCCTAAATGGTAGAGTACCAATATTAGAATTGCTTTGTTTTCCGGAATTATATCCATCAGGTATCAACAGACAACATGAGGAACGAGCTCTCAAACTTACTGATCAGAGATGCTCAATTACGTCTAATGTCAGAGGATTCCAGATATCGTTTGAATCAACAATACATTTTTCACCTATTGTATGAAACTAATGTTCTCCAATTGAAAACGCTGCAATATATCATGCTTTAAATATTATAAATCCGAGAGAGAAATATACTGTAGCTCAAGGTTATTTACAGCAATTAAAGAACGGTGAACTGGAAGGCAATTTGAATACAATCTTTGAACGTCTTCGAAATTCTGCTGCATATTGGAAGACACCGAGAAATAATTTAAATTGCATGATACGTTATTATGGTCCAGCAACGTGGTTTTTGACACTGGGTCCATCGGAATGGTTATGGACAGACTTAATAAAATATATATTCGTGATGTAAATTCCTCACATTTTAACAAATTTTCCGAGAACGAATATATCGTTCGAGATCCGGTATCAGTTTCTCGATTCTTGGATAATAAGTTTCCTGGAATGATGGATTTCCTTTTGTCAGATGACAATCCCATTGGAAAAATTAGTCATTACTTCTGGCGCCGTGAATATCAAGGCCGAGGGACTCAGCATTGGCACATGTTTCTTTGGGTAGAGGATGCACCAATTATGGGAATAAACTCCAATGAGAAGACGTTAGGCAATTCATAACGAAATATGTGACATGTCGTCTCCCGAACAAAGAAGTATCTCCAGTGTTGGACAGACGCGTAAATACTCATCAGCGGCATAATCATAACATTTATTGCTTAAGGACTAAGAAAGAAAAGTCTGGAGCAATTCTCAGCCGATGCAGGTTTAGGTTTCCAAGACCTGCTACTGAGGACTTTGTTTTAAGAGAACCAGCCATATCAATTGCTGGTCGTAGACAATTAAAAACAAAAAGTCGACTCTACGATTTACCTCGTAGTCCTGAAGAAGTGCTTATCAATGATTATAATCCTACTGTCCTTTGTGCTTGGGAAAGAAATATGGATATTCAGTTCACATTGGTGAAAATTCGACACTATTGACACAGTATTGCACAAAGTATGCAACGAAATTTGAAACTGCCTCTGTACCGGATAGTGTCCACGATATTAATTCTACAAAGACGTTGCGTCAACGTTTATGGGGTTTCGTCTGTCGCAGTTTAAATCATAGAGAAATTGGTGCACTCTCGAAGCTGTAGATACACTTTTAAATATAACCTTATACGAGACTGATACGCACACTACAATTAGGTGGTTGGATGTGAACATAATTAGGAACCGTAAATTGAAACCCCGTAAAGATGTTGAAGAGTTAAATCCAGACTCAACCGAAATTTTGTGTCCATCACTGATCGATAACCATTACCCCAATCGTCCACAAGCGTTAAAATCAAAGTCACTCTACGAATTCACAACGTGGTACGACCTCGTGAAAACTGTACCCAAAAATGAAGATGTCGAAGTTCACCAAATTGGTTTTTCGCTATTTCTTAAGAAGCGTTCACGCGGTTATTTAACTAATCATTATAGGTATAATGTGTTAATACTTATCTAGAAAATTACTATTACGCTTTACTATTGCTACATCATCCATGGAGAAATACGGACGAATTGAAAAACGGCTTCAATACATACACAAAATCATTCGCAGCAAAAAAAGACATTTTGAAAGATGCATCAGAATATCATAAAGGATTAATGAATTTGCAAAGAGGACTAGAAAATATTAAAGAACAGATTGAGAAACTCGAATCTCGTATTAAGAATGAGGAAAATGATAATAATCCTAATGCATCAGAAGAAGTCAAGTTCTGATGAATCTGACGTCGATGATGATGCACGAAAGGATTTTCAAGACATCGCAGACAAAGCGATGGCTGATAAAAATCTACCACAAATGATCTCCAAATTAAATGTAGATCAAGCTAGAATTTTTCAACGCGTTCAAAATGCCCTAACATCCAATGATCGTCCATTAAGACTGTGCGTGAGTGGAGAAGGTGGGACGAGAAAAAGTCGATTGATTGACACGACTAGATGTTGGATCAAAGAGTTTTTGAAGAAAGAAACTGCTGTTACCGCACCTATATACTGGTTTAGCCGCATTTAATATTAGCGGTTTAAGGGGTAATATCTAGTGGGAATTTTTTTTTCCATTTTTTTTATTGGCTTAAATGGCGTAAAAACATGTCAAAAGTAATGTCTGACATCGTCCATTGTTGAAACAAATTTTAAGTGCTCGTAAAAGACGAATTTTCGAAGCAAGTCCGAGCGCTTGGAAATAGCTAATTGAGTTTCAGAGTGAGTTTCGCCGCTTTTACTCGGTACCTGCGGTGCGAAGGTACCCCTATTAGTTCCTAAATGAGGTACAGATAGTGCTAATTGATAATTTGAAGCAAATATTGAAAATACGTTGGCTGAATAGCCATTTCAGTCGTTGTAATCGAACTGCGAACACGTGTTGCGAGCGTTGTGTGGCCAGTTTTTTCGTGCATTTAAGTCGTGTTTTCAATTATTTTGTGAACTTTATTGAACTATATTGAAAGATGAGTGATGATAAAGTGTACAGTAATCGTAAAGGCACAAAATTTAACACCACTGGTAGTAAGCGGAGCAAAATAAGCAATCGGAAGCCACCTAACCGTCATTCTATTTACAGCGTGCCAGACGAGTTCCTCACTGCTTCGGCAAAAAACTGAAACCTGGCATTTCTAGCGACGATAGAGATATCCATGAAGGTTTCGGGTATCGTCTCATCAATTTTATGCAAGTATTGGGAGGATTCACCCAAAATCCAAATGAATCATTCAATTCTATTGCTTGGTCGATCGCTCCGAAAGCGATTTCAAGCGGAAAGAAGATAGTGGATATAGCAGTAAATGTTGCGGTTATAACTTTTAATGACGGATTATCTAGTGTAATGACGGTCATCGATGTACTCGGAATCACCGTTGGTCGTCAATGTTTCGATTTTTGTATGGAAACTGACTCGCGCCGTATTGAACTTGCCGAGCGCTCACTATCCGAAGGCGCCAGAACCAGCCGTCATGACGCTAAATCGGCAAGAAAAAAAATCGAGAGGAGAGAAAGCGAAGCAGAATGCCAGTTATATGGTGCTGGGATAGCAGAGTAAAGGTAAAAAAACCAACAAGCCTCTATCTTAAAAATTTCATGTAGATAACACATTGTGAAACTTTAAACGCTTTTATTTCGAAACCATGTTTTCAAAAATGGCTGGCAGTAGAACTCGAGTAATTTTTATCCGAATGACATGAAATTTTGATTGTACCTTCTTAGATAGATTATCTAGAGAAGTACATACGATTTTTGAATTTGATAAACAATTACGATTGTTATAGACAAATTGAAGCCGATTCTTTAGTCGAAAATTCGTTTTTTTAAAGTGCTCACAAATTTTCAAAAATCAAGATTTCTGAATATCCACGTGTATGTCTGTAGCTATACTCATATATATCATGAAAAATTTTTTCTCATTATTCCAGATACGTTCATTGAGGACTTCTACTGCTAGCCGCGGGACGCCTACACAAAATTGATGTTCGTTCCGTGCACTTCTGAGCCGCCATTTTGCTATAAAAATTAAAATAAAAAATGTTTCTTTGCACCTGGAGTCAAGTTCAATGAGCCCTTATAATTTCGCATTAATCGGTTGTTTAATAAAGACACCAAAAATTCACAAAGAACCGTCTCATTTCTTGCTTCTGACTAGATATTACCCCTTAAGGATGTTTGACCCCTATTATCAAACATATAGGAAGTTGCTCAAATTTTTCCCTAAGATTATTTAATATATTTGAAAGCCGTATGCAAAATTTCAAGTCTCTTGACTAACTCATTAAAAAGTTATAACTGAAATAAAATGACAATTTAACCCGTGCTCTTATGGGAAATTCACAAAAACTTAGAAAAAACGATGGAAAATTGGGTTACCGTAATGAAACTTTGCATACCGCTAGATTATTATGCAAAGAATAAATGGTATATTTTCACACATCGATCAGAGAGGGCAGTAATTTTTAACAAATAAATAAGAAATCTTGGTAAATTCGCTTACGATGGAGATTGCTGCGCGCGCAGTCGTGAAGTGCGGCAACGTCGCAAGGCGCGCCAAATATTCCTAATTCCTTTTGAGTTAAATCATTCCATTTAGCAATCTTCTCTCAACAAAGTTTGATATGTTCAGACATAATTTGACTCGAAATTTTCAATTCCCGCAATATTTTAGATAACAATTTGCAATCAAAAATGGCATTGTGAGCCCCGACAACAGCGACATTTAGAGATTCTGCTAACCCACCCAAAGTGCATTCCTCTTTCCCCCTTTTTCCAGTAACTTACCTAATAAGAGGCAAAGTATCCACGAATCCATGCACTACATTACAAAAGTTATCATCAAGTTTACATTTTTTGATTGACTGAAACAATCTAGGGCCATCGAAATTTAAATTATGAGCAGTCAGTATACATTCCTTTCCTAATTCTCGAATCCACTCCAAGAATTTCTCCAACGCCACTTTCAATGCGACAGATGGCACGACATTCCCATGTAACAAAAAGGTCCCATTACAATTCATTAGGCCATTGACTGCTGTAGCACTTGGGGAAATCTGTTGCCTAGGATTGATGTAAATATTAAAATCTGATAATAAAGTAAAGTTACAGAAAAATAATGGCTCGACCGATATCATGAAATATAACATCAAGGAGGTTATTAAAGAATAATTTTTTTTTTGTTCAGGGATTGGAACACTAACGAAAATTGTATTGTTCCCTTCCACCTCCACAGCCCCTCTGCAATAGGGGTAAAACATCCTTAACCACACATAGAGTTTTCCAATTGCCAGTCGAACATGGTTCTATCCCAAAATATAATGAGATCTAGTAGGTATGCTAGGACAGTTCGGGATCAACAATTTAATTGTTTAAACAATTAAAATCATTTGTTTAAACGATTACCCCCACTCCCGAAGCGCCGCCATTGGTCGACCCCCACTCCTTGACCTCCGCCATTGGTCGAACCCCCACTCCTTGGCCCCCACCATTAACGCCAGGTGACGCCACTGTCGGTGGAGGTCAACGCCAGGTCTCACCACCGTCGGCAGCGAGCTCCGCCATTGGTCGAACCCCCACTCGCAGCGCCATATCGAGCGCGATGCAGCTTCGAGGCGTTGCTGCGCGAACCCCCGCACCAAGCCCCCCCCCCCCCCCCCCCCCGCTCCCCGACCCGCCGCTCACGACCCACGCTTCCCGACCACGCAGGAATAAGTGAAATATTGATGCGCGGGCGGGTGAAGGCACCATTTTATAAAGCCCTCGATGACGTCACCGGGGGATCTATCGCGCCGCTACTGCGCATCGATCCGAGCGCGTGAGCGATGACGTCACAGCTACTCATCGAACCGCGCCGCTAATGCGCAGATCGCTCGGCGTGCAGGTTCGGGCCTGTCTCGCGCGTGGTCGAGGTCAACGCCCCCGACGCCCGCTGTCTCATCGCGTCGCTACTGCGCAATTCACGGTGACCTTGCGCGTGCGTGCAGGCTCGGACTGTGCAGTTCCGGCCGAGCCGCGCGAGCGATGACGTCATTGCTTCTCGACAGGCACGAACGCATTTACCTCCACCACCTCACCTTCACCACCACAACGTCTTTATTTAAATAAGAGGATGTTATCGGAATCATGGTGACGTCATGCGTGCAGGTTCGGACTTGGTGCTACATAGTAAGGCATTTCTCATTCTTCTTCTTCCGTTAACTATTCTACCATCGGGGAATCGTAGTTTAAATAATGAGCCAACATTTTATTCTTTTACCTTTATTGCTAAAAAATTAGTCTTTTTGACAATAAATGCAATCCTTGATCATGGGTCGTGGACCGCCTCTGCCTCTCGGCACCCGGTGATGCATGCGACATCGACGACTTTGAGCAAAAATATCTCAAAAACCGTTCAATGGATGGGCATTTCATCTTATACATTTCTTATTAGTATCAATAAACTCTATAAATTTTATGAGAATATAGTATGAAAATCCGCAAAGCAATTTCTGTTAGGTGCAAAACATAGTCTTACATTGCATTTTCTGCAAAATACTTGTGTCTGACCTGATTTGCAGTTTCTACATCTACCTTTTTGTCCATTTATGGGAAAATGGTCTAACTTATCAAGACTGCAGTCATTTTCGTGTCTTGATACAATCGTATTTATCAGGTTCACGAAGCAGTCGAAATCCCTCCTGTATCTGCCCTCGTTGAGCTCCCGGTCCTTGTCGATGACAACGAATCCGTAGTTGTCGACATTCCAGCACAAGCGGAGCATATTTCCTTGAACTTCGCGTAAGGCATGTCCGTGTTCACGTGATCGTCGTAAATGTGTCGGAGATTCGTGTCATCCTGCCGGAAGAGCACCAGCAGGTTGGCGTTATCGTGCACCAGGTGCTTGGGAATACGATCGTACGTCTGACAGAGGTAGAAGCAGTCGACATCCCTGTGTCGGCCCATGCAGAAAAAGGCTCTGATATTGTCTTGGTTCTCGCAAGCGATGTCGTCGAAGATCATTATCGAGTTTGGACGTATCTCTTCCGGCGACACCACCTGCTCGTGCTCGTTGAAAGCATGGTACTCGACACAGTTCACCGAACCGAGCACTTTTTCCAGGAACCTGTACTTGGGCTGATTGAGCGATTTCGAGTAGATGTACACGTTCTCGAATTTCAGTCCATCGGGGTGTGTCACGAGGGTGAGCAGCGTGTTCGTTTTGCCGCAATTGGACGGTCCGCAAAACACTGCCCGCACGCTATTTGGCAGCAAATCGCCGTGCCGCTTCTTCTCGACACTCCGTTGCGTGAGCTCATCAAAGTTCACCACGGGCAGCCTCGTAGACTGTTGGTCGAATCGTAGTTCTGTCATGACTGGCCCGAGGGCTATAAGTTGCGCATTTATATAGATTGATCATTCAGTTACACCCTGGGTTTAAATCAAAATTTCAAGATGTATCTCTGAGGATACACACAAGATGTATCTCTGAGGATACACCCAAGACGTATCTCTGAGGATACACCCCAGATGTATCTCTGAGGATACACCCCAGATGTATCTCTGAGGATACACCCCAGATGTATCTCTGAGAATAAATCCAAGATGTATCTGAGGATACACCTAAGATGTACCTCTGAGGTACACCCCAGATGTATCTTTGGTGTTTCCTACGATGTCTACCCCATGGAACGGGTGCTCAAGAGATGCGGAAATAGATCAGAAGGGGTTTTGACTGCTTCGTGAACATAATAAATGTACAGTGATTGTTAAAGTGTTGATCAGTTGACTCTTGCATCCGATCGCGTCAACATGCACAGCGAGATACGCAAGGAGAAGGATGAAAGAAAGGAAGGAGAATCGTGAAAGTCAGCAAGGCGATTCAACGAAAGCATCGAATGATAAAACTGGGCAGAGAGAGGACCGAACGCGTGATGAGTGAAGTCTTCAAACCTATGGTGACTCCCCTGGAGAAATTGGTTCGGTCCGTGGCACCCGTTAAGACTGAACCGAAGCAGGAGAAGGAGGAACCGCAGTCGGAGGAAGACGATGCATCCTTCCGGACGATAACGGGTGACGTTGAGGAGGAGGAGGAGGATGAAAACTTGGGGCAGGAGTACTTGAGGAAGTTGGAGAAGAAAGATTTGGACACGATTTACGGTGTGCGCGAGCTCTCCGGAGAGAAGTTGATGATTGGCAATTCTCCGATAGCCTTCGAACGTAATCTCATTCGCGTGGGTGATGTAATTTATCCGAGCACCAGAGGACTGATGGAGCTACTGCTCAAGAAAACGCCCGACGAGACCCTCGTGAGTCAGGATGATTTGAACAATTACGGAAAAATCATCTTCGCTACGAATGCGCACAGAAAGCATTATACCGAGAGTGGACTGATACGCGATAGCAAGAGCATCAAGTTCAACGGCATTATCGCGAGAGCTATCGGTTACCACGCTGAGTCGCCGAAACGCGGAGGAGCGAGACTGCCACGATACATGGTCGCCGAGAGTGGCAAACATGTGGATTACACGTACTGGGACAATCCCAACGAACTCGTGAATCGCCTTCATCTGCTGCTAGTGTCTCAGGCTGTCGGTAACTCTGGTCACTCCAACGAGATCATATCCATCATCGAGGAATTACGCGAAGCCGACATCATTTATTAGTGGGATCGCACGATGTCTCTTCGTCAGTACCACCATGAGCATCGCCGTGTTCGGACGAGGAACTCGCCGCGGTGAAGCACCCCGATGTCTACCTCGTGGAGCGGGTGCTTAAGAGACGCGGAAATAGACTATTTGTAAGGTGGTTGGGTTTCAATGATTTGCACAACAGTTGGACAAATAAATAATTCATTTCTTCCTCCAAATCCATGTTTACATTCATTTATAGGGGTAAGAGCGACACGCACCGCTCTCCTGACAAAGACGCGGAGAACCTTTGAGCAATCGATCGGAAGTCTTGCTGCGGTAGTTGAGAGTTCTCTCTCTCATAATGCTTACTATTTTTACTTAAGTATATCCGCACGCATACGTACACCTATATTTACATTCGTAACCCTATTACTCATCCACATCCATATTTACATGCGTAATCTTATAGTGCCCCCAGGGCAAAGTGTCCGTGGTGTCCGGCAGCAGGCACCGCTTGTCATCATGCGGACTCAGTGCGAGTTTCGTCTGCTGCACGGTCTGCACTTCGTGCAGTCTCGATCGGAAGAGGTATTGCAATCGGTGTTGCGTCGTGTTTTGCCGCAAGCAGTCGACGTAGTCGTCAAAGTCGATAGTCCTCGCCAACACCGACGTCTTGACTCCTTTAGCCTTCTTCATGCGGTCTTCGCTGTTAACCCGCACGTTGTACATTTTACAGCGAAGGCCCACGAATTCCTTCATAACTTTGCCGTTGCACTCGTCCTTCATGAGCCGGACCACCTTCTTGTTGAGCTGCGGCATCTCGAAGGCATTCTCGGCGGGGTAGTCGGTCGTGTCGAAGCGCTGAATGTGATGTCTCATCACGTTGTAAATGTTCTCATCCGGCACTTCGTAGATCAGGCTGTCGGTGTCGGTATACAGCAATTTGGAGTTATTCGGGAAAGTTTTGGCTATGAAGTCGTAGTGGAATTCGTAGACGTACGTCTTGGACAAATCGAGTACGCAGAACCCCACGTAGATCGGCTTATTGAGAAGAACTTCGATCTTGTTGTGTTGCACGGCTACGAGGTTCTCCGCGAAAATGGCTCGGTTGTGGAAGTTGGGTCTGGCGATGAGTGCTTCGGCACCATATCTATCCTTCCACTTGGTCACGAGTTTGGCGTCGACGCGTTTCCGCACGTTCTCCATGGTCTTGCCGAAAACCGCTTTGTTCATGAGTTTGAACAAGTTCTTCTCAAACTCGTTGCGGGCTCGTTTTCGCATATCGCTGTTCAGATCGATGTAGGTCTTGAGCCACGGCGACTGATCGAATTTTAGAGTTCTGCGGATGTTGGCGAGCCGTAGATCGTACTCGAGAGCTTGTCTGAGGTTGCGATAGTGGATGACGTAGCGCGATTTCGGGTACAACGTCGTCAGAAGCTTGGTCTCCTTCGAACCCAGCGGCTTCATCTGCTCCGAGCAGAGCGGCAGGTCTCGGTGGACGTCGTGGATGGCTTCCGGATAGTCCAAGTCTACCTCGAGTATGTATCCGATGGGCGAGTCGTCGGGCACATTCCACTGGAAGCTGTCGTTGTCGAGGTTCTCAACCCACTCGAAGCCTCCGTACGGGAGGTATTGCGTCATCGCCCAGCCGTACAAGTTGTTCACGTCGTAGTACATGAGGTACTTTGTCTCCTCTTCGGGATTATAGTCCGTCATGTACTCGTTGTTGGCTCGGGCGTAACGGTTGCTGCACTGGCTGACACCACCTCGAATGCCCCGCTCAATGAACATGAGCATGTCGATGTCGGTGAGCAGTTGCAGCTCAAACCCGGTGTACTTTAGCATGGCGTCCCACGTGAGGCCGGGTGTGGTGTAGTAGTGGGCCGGGTCTAGGCCGTACGCTTCGAGGCAGTCGTCACGAAAGTTCTCGAAAACTTCGGCCAGCAGCATGACGTCGGTCTTGAGGTACAGGTCCGCGTACTCGCCCAGAGTTGCGATGTTGAATTCACACCAGACCCTCTGGGCGTGCTCGTAGTCCTCATCGGAGATGCCACAGCCGTTGAGCCAGCTATGAAATTGTTGCTTGGTCGGCAACTTCGTAGCGTCCAGCTTGTCCTACGCATCGATGAACTCGTAGGGGAAGACCCTTTTCCGCCTCAGCAATGCAAACTGCTCGGTTCGAATCTGCGGGAACTGGCTCTTGGTTATCGGCGCCTCCGCGAGGTAAGACGCCAACTTCTCCAGCGACGATGCCATGAAGCGGAAGGAGTCAATGAATCGAAGGGCGATGTCACTGCCCTTCAGATGTTTAGTGAACGAGACATATCGTTCCATGTTCAAAGGCAAGAGGTTGATCCGGCCGTCGATGCAAGTGGAAATTTCCTTGATGATCAGGTGACTGTCGTAGCCGCTGAGGTTGTGGAAGACGACGGGGATGGTGCGCGAATCCTGGTAATTCAGGTTGCAGTCCTCATGCGCTGCACCTCTGTACCTGCCGGTGAGATGACAGTGGTCCCGAACTCTCTTCTTATCCAGCGGCTTCTCGCAAATGTGGCACTTCTCGGCGGTGCGGAAAGCGTCCTCCTGTTCCGACGTGAGCGAATCCATGAGTACGGGATTCTCGAAGACTCCTACAACCTGCTCGGCCAGCTCGGAAAGTTCGCGCGTGAACCATTCGGCAGGTTTCGAATCCGGAAAGCTGTTGTAGCGGGACAACGTGTCGTCGTAGCTGCACTGCCCATAGTATCCCACGCTGAACGGTTCGTGCACTTGGCACACTTTAGTTTTGCTCGTCTGCTGCTGGTCGACATTGTGACGTGGAGATTCGCTCCGCGTCACAAGAAGGGAGCAAGCGGCCCCCTTTGAAAATAAGTGCGCGATCGTGACGTCGATACGGACGGGACGCGTCAGTATCGATCGACGGGGAGGATACGGATCGATAGCCGATGGCTATCGAAGAGCGACCTCTTGAGCCCGCGGGGCAACCGGGAAGACCGCGAGGCCCCCACGTGACGGGTGTTGGCTGGAAAAGCCGGCATTCTTTGTCGAGCGCGCAGCGTGCGAAGTCGCAGTGTCCGAAGCCCCCCCCTCCCCCCCAAAAAAAAAAAAGAGACGAGTGCTAGACGAGTGCGACCGCCTACAAGAGTAGAGCTACGACGTTCTCGCGACGAACGAGAGGAAGGAGAAGCCACCCGAGAAACCGAAACGAGACGAAGCCGCAGAGACCTTCGACGATAGTCGGTACGCATCTCCTGTTTTCTCGCAATCAGTCTTGACCCGTTCGAGGAGTACGCCACATGCTCCCAACGACGGGGCGCACGCGTGGCCATTGTCCGGGGCGTCTCGACGACGTCGACGATTTTATCGCGAGCTAGGCTATCGTTTCGCGATCGATAATACCGTCTCGCGATCGGCGCTAACGTAGGTCGGTCGACGCGAATCGTTCCCGCGGCTCGTCGCATTCGAGCGTTGTCCCGTCCGCGTTCCATAGTCGCCGACGAGCGTCGCTAGATTCTTGGTGTAGGCACGTCTTGTCGTAGAGCGTCGACGTAGGCACGTGTTCCGGAGAGCGTTTTCCGTCGCAGCGTTTAGCGAGGTGCACGTGGCACCGGTATCGCGTCGGATATCGTTCCCCGAGTACGAGCGGCGTGCGGGGACCACCGTCCCGAGAGTCGAGAAAATAAAGAGTTGCGATTAGCTAGTAGGGTTCCATACCAAATCGGACACTTTTTGGAGTAACATTTCGGATTTTGCTCAAATTTGGATATATTGTAGTCTTTGTCGATGTTTAACCGTATCTCGAAGGATTTTTCAAAATTTTGAAAATTGTTGATTTTACAGCTACTTGAAGAATAACGCTGCTTTTTTTTTCATTAAATTATAATTATCAAACCGGTTGTCGGCTGAGAATAATCTTTTGGATACTAAAAGTGAAAGAGTTGAAAAACCAGAGAAAAATTGCATCAATCAAAAAAAAAATTTTTTTAATAATTTTATTTGCAATTGATTTAAACAAATGACGTATTTTCATAGCTGGCCACTTTTTAAAAATCTGAAAAAAAGCAAGCATATACTTTGATATCCTCTCTTTAACGACAAACAAACAAAAATAACGACACTTTAAAATTGACGACACAAAAATTAATTGAAGTTGACGCCGCGTCGGCCTCGCCGCGTCGGCCTCGCCGCGTCGGCCCCGCCACCAGCGTGTCGCCAAGCGAGTCGAACCCACCGACCGGTGGCTGGCGGCGGGGTCGACGTGCCAATTCCGACGCGGCGTCAACTTCAATTAATTTTTGTGTCGTCAATTTTAAAGTGTCGTTATTTTTGTTTGTTTGTCGTTAAAGAGAGGATATCAAAGTATATGCTTGCTTTTTTTCAGATTTTTAAAAAGTGGCCAGCTATGAAAATTCGTCATTTGTTTAAATCAAGTGCAAATAAAATTATTAAAAAAATTTTTTTTTGATCGATGCAATTTTTCTCTGGTTTTTCAACTCTTTCACTTTTAGTACCCAAAAGATTATTCTCAGCCGACAACCGGTTTGATAATTATAATTTAATGAAAAAAAAGCAGCGTTATTTTTCAAGTGGCTGTAAAATCAACAATTTTCAAAATTTTGAAAAATCCTTCGAGATACGGTTAAACATCGACAAAGACTACAATATATCCAAATTTGAGCAAAATCCGAAATGTTACTCCAAAAAGTGTCCGATTTGGTATGGAATGACCCAGTAGTCGACGGTGTTTTGGGATTTCATTTCGCGCCCTCGCCCGTAGGTTCCGTCCTCCCTTGTCCCAGCCAAAGTCCAACGAACCGCCCCTCTACCAAATGCTGTGGTAGCCGGACGCGATCGCGATCGGATCGTTTCCGATCCCGCGGATTTCAGACGGAGAGAGCGCTTGCCTCTCCACGTGGTGCGGCCGTGTCCGCACCTGGCGCCCACCGATTGCAGTCCCGCGAGTAGCGGCGTAGCCGCCGTTTAGTGATTTAGCGGAGGGCATCGCGGGCCTTCATCGAAACGCTACGTCACAACATTCTTTAGAAGACACTCTATGTCGGCGTAGACGACGAACGGCACCTTCTCCTTGTAGTTGAAATTCTTAAACTTCAACTTGCTGTGCATAGGTGCGGGCATCTTGACTTTGCACCGATTCATCAGCCCACAGTCGACTTCGTGGGCTTCCAGCTTTTCAGTATTCCGGAAGTAGTGCAGGCAGCGATCGCAGATATACTTCTTTCCATCCCTTCTTGAAAGCTGCACGCTGACTAGCTGAGAGAGGTTTTTTATCCACATGTAATGGTAGATGGTAGGTGTTTCATCGTCCTCGTTATTTTCCACCTCCCCATCCTCCTCCTTCTCCTCATCGACGTAGCGATCTTGAATCATGAGGAGATTCACATGCTTGACCATTTTGTGCGAGGTAACGTGGATGGGGGCGACCGCAAATTTCTCTTTCCGCTTCAGCAGAATGTAGATGTTGATGGAGAGCTCGTTCTGCTTTTCAAATTTTGGGACCTCTCTCGGCATTACTGGGAAGTCTATGCCTGAAAAGTTCAGTTCGTTCTCGTATTGTTTGTACAATGACACACGGTTGGAATTACGATCAACGGGGTGTAGTGCAGAAAGGAGCGCCCACTTGAAACACTGGTTGTCGGTGTTCTGCACGTTGACACATGCTTCTTTCCTCCCGATAGACTGTGGAAGTTCTAGGTATGAGCTGCCTCTCATAGGGTTGTACCGGTTTACGCAGACGGTCAAGTTGATGACGACTCGCATCGTCCAGCCCGAGTCTCGCTCCTGGAATTCCTCCATTTGCCGGAGAATAGGGCCTCGCACATTCTCGACGAACCACTGCATCAAATCGGTGGTCTGCAGGATCGCAAAATTCCTCGTGGCGAAGGTCTTGAGCTCGACGATGGTCTCGTCATTCTTGACGATGCTGTATTCGCCCTCCAACACAGCATTCACCTTCAAGGCATTTTCCCTCTTGAGCGCGTTCTTGATGCGAGGTGCGAAGAGGGCCTGCGCGTCCTGCAGGAAGGTGGCGGGATCCAGGTTTCGCAGGTTTACGATCACTCCGGTGCGGATGCGTTCGTCGAACGCCGGCTGGAGATCCTGTCACGAGACACGATCGCCGCGTCTCTGCCCGCGTTGACCCATACGTCCGCCTCTCATTAGCAGGCTTTTGAGTTTTTGACTGTAACATTTCACTTGTCGAATTGCGGCCAGGTACCGTTGTTTGCCAGACACCGATGTTCCCTCTCGGCGCATCAATCGTCCGAGTAGTCGCAAACTCTCGGTCCCACGTTGGATCCATCGCGAGATCTCGGCTGGATCGACACTCTTGCGAGCGATGAGTTCGAAAGCCTGTCGTTGGATGTTTACGATATTCCGACATTGTTCCGAAGTCATGGTGTCATTTCGAGGTCGCGATGTAACTGATGGCGTGACCGCGGCTGCACGCGATATTTAAGTAAAGACGGTGCTGGGGTGGTGGTGAGGGTAAACGCGTTCGTGCCTGTCGAGAAGCTATGACGTCATCGCTCGCGCAGCTCAGCCGGAACTGCGCAGTCCGAGCAACACAACTCCGAGGCTGCACGCACGCGCAACGTCACCGCGAATTGCGCAGTAGCGACGCGACGAGACAGCGGGCGTCGGGGGCGTTGACCTCGACCACGCGCGAGACAGGCCCGAACCTGCACGCCGAGCGATTTGCGCAGTAACGGCGCGGTTCGATGAAAAGCTGTGACGTCATCGCTCACGCGCTCGGATCGATGCGCAGTAGCGGCGCGATAGATCCCCCCGGTGACATCATCGAGGGCTTTATAAAATGGCGCCTTCATCCGCCCGCATCAATATTTCACTTATTCCTGCGCAGTCGAGGAGCGTGGGTCGTGGAGCGGCGGGTCGGGGAGCGGGGTTTGGGGAGCGGGTCGGGGAGCGGGGTTTGGGGAGCGGATCGTGGAGCGGGCGGCCGGGATGCGGGGGGCCGTGGTGTGGGGGTTCGCGCAGCAGCGCGTCGAACCTGCATCGCGCTCGATATGGCGCTGCGAGTGGGGGTTCGACCAATGGCAGAGCTCGCTGCCGACGTTGGTGACACCTGGCGTTGACCTCCACCGACAGTGGCATCACCTGGCGTTAATGGTGGGGGCCGAGGAGTAGGGGTTCGACCAATCATGATGCGCGAATTTAAATTTCCCGCTACGGCACATGCACACTTCGCCGCCGACGGTGGCGACACCTGGCGAGCTTCGAGCGTTGACCTTGAGATTTCGACCAATGGTAGAGGTCGAGCGAGTGGGTGCTCGACCAATGGCTGAAGTCGAAGAGTGGGGGTTCGACCAATGGCGGCGCTCCGGGAGTGGGGGTAATTGTTTAAACAATTAAATGGTTGATCCCGAACTGTCCTAGCATACCTACTAGATCTCAGATGCTGTGTTGAAGGCTCTACGATTGCAGTTTAAAGACATTATATTGATGAAATATCCATGATTTCGAATATTATCGTACTGTACATCAATCAAAGATTGATAGAAATATTCAATACTTCAGATGTCGAAATTGTCATAAAAAAGAACTTGCTGCGTTTTTTCCTTCAAAATAAAAAATTCATACAGATAGAAAACTTTATTCGATGTTTATGTATTTATGATTTTAAATAAATTCATACGCTTATATGATACCACCAGTACATAGTGGAAAAAATATGAAAACTTAAACGCGGCAAGTTCTTTTTTATGACAATTTTATTTTATAAATTTTTTGTCGTCGAATTTTTTAGTAACCTTTGATTTACAATAATTTTCCTTTCAAATGATGCTGAGGAAGCGCGAAGAATGGAGAGGAATAGTGTGGGTGATGCAAGACTATTATCGACTTTATTCCGCTCGACGATACAGGTCCACACGCGGCTAGCGAACGAGATCAACTGACCAGGAAACCATTCCGTGCACCCCGAGAAAGGAGTTCCTAAACGTACCTGCGTACGTTAGGGGGCGCAACGCTCTGCTAAAACTGGCGATGGTTATAGTCCAGTCAAATGGTAGAAAATAGGAGAAAGTTTTGGTGGTTTTGCAATTTCGTTTGTATGTTTTTTGTATTGCTTAACAGGAATATCAAATTTGCCAACACGAATTATGACCGGAAAAGCGTTTTTTTAAGGAAAACCCCTCAAAAAAAGGTTTTCTTTTAGTTTTTATAAAATAACTGGAAAACTATACATTTTTGGTAACTATTAGTTCTATATGAAATTAAAGAGCACAAAATTTCCTACATTTTATCTATTTAAGTTTTCTTTCTAGGATTAACGGTTCAGCCGCGAGAGAGCCGCAAAATTAATTGTCTAGTCAAATGGTGCTCGAAAAGGGCAAATAGGGGAAAGTTTTGGTGGAGTTTTGAAATTTCGTTTATATATGTTTTTTAGGCCACTGTACATGAATTTTAGGATTGCATACACGAATTTTGACCGGAAATTCCTTTCATAAGCCAAAAAATTAAACAAAAAAGATTTTTAATTTTCTAAAATAACTGTCCAATTGACTGCCGGTCGTCCCGCGCGGTAAGAAATGTCACTCTATTGGCTATTTAAGAGCCCCTTCTCTTCTAAGAAGCCTGTTAATTGAATTTCGGACGTCTGCGTCTATCTGTTAGTACTTATTGTTAGTACGTTACTTACCGGAGCTCCCGTTTTTTGTTCGTGTGCGCGAAGCTTAGTGAGAGCCGTTCCGTCGCACCAAAGACGGAATTTGATCGACGGACTTACGACACTTCGGTTCGTATCGTCTAACAGTATCGATCGTAAATACTTTACGAACTCAGAGTTAATCTCGCCGTCAACTAAGCGTCATATTTCGGCGAACGTAGGCCGCTAATGCCACGGTCAGATCTTTATCGGAAGGCAATTACCGTGCAGAAATTACTTGTAAGCAGGCGAAAGAAGACGCTGACACCCTAATAGTGAACACAGGTTTGGAATTGGCTCCAACAAATGAAACTGTGATTATAGTTGGTGAGGATATAGACCTCTTAGGGCCGGTTTTACCAACACAGTATAAACGCGGTATAGCGCTATACTGAGAATAACCATAAGGCTTTATGCTGGTTATTCTCAGTATAGCGCTATTTCGCGTTTATACAGTGTTGGTAAAATCGGCCCTTAGTAATTTTGATAGGTCTATGCAAACACGCAAATGTTTTCTTCTCGAAATCTGGGAAGGACAAAGTCTCTGCAGTTACATTCTCTCCTACTGATGCTGTAAGTGAAACAATAATCGCTGATAATATTCTATTCTTGCATGCAATGAGTGGTTGTGATACAACATCGGCATTGTACAATCAAGGGAAACTTAAGTTCCTTCATACCCTGAGAAAAAACCCTATTCTTGCTGCCACAATCAAAGTATTCAAAGACTTCGATGCTACTCAGGATATGGTTGCTGATGCTGGTGAACGTTTCTTGGTTTCACTATACGGGTATACCGGTAAAACTGTGCCTTCACTCAATCACTTGAGATATATCTCCTACATTAAATCTGCTTTCAAGCACAAGGCAAACATTGCGTCACTACCACCATCTGCAACTGCAGTACGACAACATTCACTAAGAATCTACCATCAGGTCCGGCTATGGTTAGGTGTCGAAAAAAAAACCCAGATAAGTGGGGATGGAAAAAATTACAAACTAGTCTCGCACCTGTGACAAGCTTGTTACCACCTGCTCCCCAAGATTTATTGAATCTTGTCTCGTGCAAATGCAAGTACAAATTGCAAAAAAAGTTGTGGTTGTAAAAAAGCAGGGCTTAACTGCTCCAATTTGTGCTTGAACTGCAAAAACAGTTGCGGCAATACGGCAGTCATTCTTGAAGACCCAGAAGATGAAGTGGAAATGACGAGCGAACTGGAGTTGGATTTCTTAGTCACTGAATCGTCCAACCCAATGAAAGAAGACGAGGAAATTATACAAGGTATCAATTTAAAATAATCAGTAACAAACAACGAAATCCTAATTCCTTTTTTTTTCTCTTTTTATATTATAGATAACGATGAAAAGCCGGGGCCCTCAATGAGGAATTAACTGGAGTTGGATTTCTCAGTTACTGAACCTGCCAAGCAAATGAAAGAAGACGAGGAAATTCTACAAGGTATAAAGTTAAATTAATCATAACCAGACAACGAACTTCTAATTCTATTTGTCTCTTTTTATATTGTAGATGCCGATGAAAAGCCGGGGCCTTCGAGGAAAAGGACACGTCGATGAAGATGCATTTAACCCTTAGTTACTTGCGCTGGTGTATTTTGTACACCATTGCTCTATTTTCATATGTTACTTAAACTTCAAGGACGAATTGTGCCCACTCCTTCCACCTAACCTACAAACGATGTATCTATTGTACTACGCATCCTGATTTAGTCGTCTCGTCATTCGTAATTGCATGTTGTGCGTTTTTTTCTGTACGGTGCCTTAAATACACCTCGCGAGTAGTCATCTCATGTAAGTATTTCTTCTTTTTTATTTCAAATTTTATTCCGTAATATACGAGTACAGGTATATTATTTATTTATTGATTCAATAATTTTTTATAGGTCCCAAAAAGTTGTACATAATTAAGAGCGTTTAACGGAGGAAGAATTGAATGTTTGGAGGGAGTAACTTCGGAAGAAGAAATGGGAGGTTCAGAAATGGGCGAAGAGGAGCAAAACATAACACAAAGCGATCATGATAGTTTATCTGAAGTGGAAGGCTATGAAACTGAAGAAGAATCGGATATTAACAGAATGGGTGACCATGTATTTTATTAGTGCATAAAATACACCGCAGGAGTAGTTAATAGAAATTAAGCCGCGCGAGTAACTAAGAGTTAATTCTGCGGCCATCTCGCAGCTGTACCGTTGATCCTAGAAAGAAAACTTAAATAGATAAAATGTAGGAAATTTTATACTCTTTAATTTCATATAGAACTAATATTTACCAAAAATGTAGTTTTCCAGTTATTTTATAAAAACTAAAAGAAAACCTTTTTTGGGGATTTTCCTTAAAAAAAAGCGCTTTCCCGGTCAAAATTCGTGTTGGCAAACTTGATATTCCTGTTAAGCAATTCAAAAAACATATACAAACGAAATTGCAAAACTACACCAAAACTTTCCCCTATTTGCCCTCTTCGAGCACCATTTGACTAGACTATTAGTCATGGCCGAGAATGTTTGTCGAGGACAAAGTTCTCGAGGAAAAGGACCCTCGCCGTTTTATTGCAGGGTTTCCGAAAAGCCCGGTGAGGGTGCGACATAGCACGTCGCTACAATGTCTTTTATTTTTTATATATAAATCTTGAACATGGCGATCGTAATTGATTTCTAATCTTTTTTGGAGAGTATTTTACGTATCAATTTTTTTGGCATTTTCCATTCAAATGATGCCTTTTATTTTTTATAAATATATAGATTTTGAACTAGGCGATCTTAATTGATTTCTAATAATTTTTAAGAGTATTTTACGTATCAATTTTTTGGCACTGAATGAACATGCCGCCTTTTTTTACAGATCTTCTATACCAATCCTCAAATGTACTTTTAGATACAATGTCGTCCCCAAGAATAGAAGAGATCGATTCACATGTTTTCCTAACACTTTTTCCTTGATAGAATTCATAGCGAATGCGGTGTCTAATAAAGAGCTTATCGGTCTGCATGATTTATCCACAGAATTTAAAGGTAACACCTGACTCCTTATGTTTCGATATTACATAACAAGTGCCTATAGTGGCCTATATCATATGTGAGCGGCAACTGAATTACTTTTATGACACGGAGTAGAAGTGTCCTAAAACTTATTTGTACATCTAATATGTACATATATTACTTTCAATAAATACATCACAAAAAATTCGTACCTTCAGTATTGTATTAGATATCTTGAAGTAGGTAAATATACACGAAACATATAAGAATATTTCTGCTAATCTTAAGTTGAGGTTAATATTACACTTTGAGGTTTATCTATATAATACTATAATACTTAGGTATTTTGAAGCTTCAGATACGACTATATAGATGACATTAAGTTATTTACACATGCAGATATTGGAAATGACTTTTGGATACTCTTCTGGCAATCCATTCCACTGTGCTGTAGTCCAATTTGTCTCGATCACTTATCATTTTCAACATTGGCGGCTTATTCTGATATAATCACTTGACTCTCGAGTTTACAAACAATAACATTGGTAAACTACGAATTGATAGACAAGCGAAGAAATGGAACTAAATATAGACTGATTATTGCAATATAAGCTTTAGTAAAGTCCGTGAGGACTTATAGGTACTACACATTCTATCTATAATTTCACTCTAAAATTATGATCAATAATTCACGTTTCTTTACATACACATTTCTTGTACTTTTTCTCTGACTCCAGTTTTTGTCGATTAAAAAATTTTTTTTTAATTTAACGATGTCATTTTTGATTAGTAATTTTTTCGAGGTGTCTCGCACAGTCCTTGGTATATTTTTCAACATTTTTGCATTTAGCATGATGAACTGTCGATATATATAGTAGCAACGATATTAGTTTGGTGAAGTTATCGCTTTTGAACACAGTGAGAGAGACTGAGTTCGCTTCCAACTTCTATCTTCGAAATTAGTTCAGCCGTCTTGGCACGTCTTTGTCGGCTGTTGGTGATAAAGTTTAGTATGCTAATTCGTAGAACAGCTGCGCAACTCCCCCTCTTCCTTACTCTTCCCTGTCTTCCCTCATCCGCTTTATTCCTCCAACCTCTCTCCCATTATATGCCCCCCTCAATCTCACCTCTTTCATTACATTCCTGTTTCCAAAGCAAAATACCAAAACTACTGAATTTAAATTGGTGTAATTAAAATCTTTCATGCTCAACGACGAATTTTGATTTGCTAACATTCTCGTTTGTTAAAACCTTTATATACATAAATATAAGTGTACTTATTTTAAGAATACATATAATTATATTAATGTTTAGTATATTAATGTTTTGCTTTCGCGGTTGTTTAAAAAAATTCACCATTTCAATCCTGAAACCTCCTTTAAGAAATAAATAACGTGCCTATCAAGGAAGGGACTTAATTTTTTCTAACATCAAGAAGTAACTGCAAAAATTGCAGACACAGAACTCATTGAAGTTATGTATAGGGTAAAAAGTAAGGTAATTAGATGACGCAGATATTGGTGATACTATTTCTAAAATCGATTTTCAACTGACCTATTAACCTAAGGCATTGTAATTGTACAGATAAATTGCCTGATTTGTGTTATATATACGATGAAAAACGCGTCCGGTGGTTGGCTTTTTAAAAAGTTTTTTTATAAAACGGGTGCTAGTTCCTTGCCTGGAAGAAACGTTTCATATAACTATTATAATTATAATATACTGTTATTCGCCTAAATAATTAAGATAAACGTTTATTTATAGTCTTCTACATTTATTAGATGCAAAATATCCTATTTTACTATGTAATGTAGCGTAACGATATTAGATTAGAATTCGCGCACGAATCCAGTAATTGCTTACTCGTAGTTAGTGAAAGCGTTTTCTTAGCGTTTCCATATGGAGTATATCGAGGTTATGGAGATATGTTTATGAATTTATTTTTATATTTCAACGTATAATTTTATAGTCTTATTATTAAATCAATGGTATATGAAACGTAGTTTTAAAATTACAAAAGTTCTTTGTGTTTTAAAGTATCACCAAATGACCTTCTGTGACTGGAACTATGAGTATCACCAAGTTATCTATAATAAATCAACGAAATTTAACTTCATAGAACTCACAAGAGAACATCGGCAATTAGAAAAAGTTTCGATTATTATGAAACTTCGTAGTATCATAGAAGGTATCAATCTAGCCATATAAATAAAATCGAAGTGTCTGTCTGTGATTTCGAAATAAATGCCCATGCATAGGTATTGCTTTACTTAAATTGTTATCTGTCTGTCTGTCTGACTGTCTGTTTATCCGGATTTAACTCAAAAATGACTGAACCAATTCTAATGAAATTTGCGCAATTTGTACATGATATTCTGGGTCATGATGTGCTTTTTGTTTCATCTCAATTTATTAAACAGTTCCGAAGTTAGAACATTCGAGATTTATGGAAGCGTAGATTCCAAACGTTGCGGGTCGCGCGGACTCAGTTAATAGTTGCCATACTGGCAATGAATATCGGAGTACAATATCTTACAAGATATTCTGCAATAAATATCAGTTACTATAATACCAACCGTGTCGTTGTTAATTTGCATTACCGAAAAACCGAGATTTAGGTTAACAAAAAACCGAAACTTAGGTTAATTAACATTAATTATTTTCATTAACTTGCCATCTATTTTAACTTCTTACTTACGTGGTACGTTATCGATAAGGTTCCAGATCGGAACGACGCTTGCCACGTTGAATAGCAAATCAAATCACTATGATCTTAACGCGTTTAATGATGTTTTTCACTTGGAGAGTTCCGCAACCCAATGATAAAAGTCAGCTGTTGGTTTCGATCGCTGTCACTCGGACTAGCGTGAGCCCGGTTGAATGCAGTTGACCGGGGTTAGGTGGGGTAAGCGAAACTTAGCTGTCAGTTAATAGTTTGCTTGCCGATCGGCGGTCTCGTTGATCGGCAGTGTAAGTATTGAACATACATATGTACGTGTATTAAGCCTCCTCTCTCAAACCTTTTGGCTGGGACATACGGTATACTTTCCTATTTTTGTTATAACTGAGATATTCTCTATTGAAGTACGCATATAATTTGAAGAAAACATGTGGATAAAAATGATACAATTTTACGTTTCACCGAGGATTCTTCAATTCTTCAACAGTATTATGCGTAGGAAAAGTAATGCCTAATATTGCTGGCAACCCATCACTCTGATGTCATGAATCGACTATAGCAGAGTTACACTGATTTCCTGGGGGGGGGGCTAACACGAAACTATGATTTATTCTGATCGAGGTTTCTTCGAATAGTCGTAGTATGAAAATAAATTTTTAAAATAATGTTTCTGTTGCCTGTAGTAATTTAAAATTAATTTAATTTAACTTTCAATGGGTAATAATCAGACCAAACAACAACAAGAATCAATACACGTCTAAAGGCGCGAATCCACCAAAGCAATATAGAGGAACTTTTGTGTTTCTGTTGCGTGTTTCCAAAAATGTCGCAGTAAACATGCGTATCCATCAAAGGAACATAGAGGAACTTTTGTGTTTCTGTCACGTGTTTCCGAAACTGTTGCAGTAAGCTCCACTGTGTCGCCCAATGTTGCTGGAACAAAATGAAAAAGTTCCTCTATGTTCCGTGTTTCCATTAGGTGCCCATACATACAGAGTTCGAACTGTCGGTTTGGAACGGCGCGGTTCAAACCGGCAGTTTTACCTTTCAGTTAGTGGGCGCGCCACGTGCCAGATCGAACTGTCAGACTGACCCGTCAGTCCAGACCGACGGGAAAAACTGCCGCCGTCCACTAACATGCGTTTTAGCACGACAGACGGAACGTCGGTTCGTACCGCTTAATATCATCCTAATCTAAGCGAAAGCGCTATTTAGGCCGTTCGTTCACCGACAAGATAAGCCGACAATTCTGTGTATGGGCACCTATTTAAAAATATCGTCGTAGACGTTTGGATTTTTATGTTAATATTTATTAGAAAAAAATGCTCAAAACCGGCGAACAAGAATTGTGTATGAAGCTTGTTGAAGCGGTTGAAAAGAGTATCCGTGTTTATATAATTATAAACTACCTGAATATTCGAGGAAAGATATTGTGGAAAGGCATAGGCGGATGTGGCTAGCGGCATGAAAGAAACTTTCGTTTTAAACGCTTTTTTTTTGACATCTTGAAAACAACTGCAGGAAAAAATCACCCTCGATTCACAGGAATTTACTTTAATGGGATGTAATGAAACGTATTGGCCGAAAGGTACGTTCCGGACCTTCCTAGGTAGACTGCCGAGTCCCGTAATTTGCGTTTTTCCATATGTAGCAGCACCGTATTCCTTACTGACAAGCAGATGTAGGTTTTGTTTCTGATGATTGCAATATTTCATTACTTTTAAAACAAAACAAAAATCATCGAAAAATACCAATTTTTAGTGAAGTTAGAGGCATTTGTTTACAAGAGCGCGCGGGCGCTACGGCGCGTATTTATGTACAAAATGCAATATCTCGAGAACTATTCATCGTAACAAAATGAGATAAAAACCGTTCGTTTCGTCTTGAAATTCTCTAAATTTTTTCCGCAGCTTGTCTCGATAACTTCTCAATAGTTTTCGAGATATTTAAAGAAAAAGCCGTACAAAAAATACTTTTTATTAAAAATTAAAAAGCAAACTTTGGTTTTATGTCACACTTGTTCTATATATTTTTCTGAGTATTTTAAAAAAAGAAAAATTAAAATCGTACACTCTCTCTCTTATGAAGTAAGAGCGCAACAAAATCGATTTTCTCAGCCCGTCTACTGTCGGTCGACACTACGGGTCGACCTGCAGTTTTGCGGCCGGCCACTAACACGCTTAATGTTGCCTGTGGCGGTTCGACCTGTCAGTTTTAACCACGTATTTCTATTCTGCGTTAGTGGACGACGACGGTTAAAACCGACGGATCGACCCGACGCACAGAGGAGTATTTGTACCAGAAACGTGGCCAAAATTATTTTATGTAATTTATCATATGGGAATGCATTCTTAGGCAATTTCATGTACTTTTCGAACGTTAATTTTAGTAAAGTAAGGAAAAGAACGCAGTTTTTTAAATAAAAAGTCAAAATTGTTAAGCCATTGTTCGTTGTTTTTCAGAAAACGCTCTTGCTTGTAAGTCGCAGCCACCCACTTTTACTTAAAATAAAACTTGAAATGACCTAAAATATTCAAACTAAAATAAATATCATTAGCTTTAAACCCGTTGTTAATAATATGGGGGAGAAAAGCGGAACTTTTTCTGTTATTATCATTTTAGGGAAACTCTAACCATTAATTTAGTGAAGGACTAATAAGTCGCAATTCCCCGGAACACATACAAAAATACTTATGTTTACAAATTTTACCGGCAATTTGTAAAGATAAGTATTTTTGTATGTGTTCCGGGGACTTTCGACTTATTAGTCCTTCACTAAATTAATGGTTAGAGTTTCATTAAAATGATAATAACAGAAAAAGTTCCGCCTTTCTCCGCCATATTATAAACGACGGGTTTAAAGCGAATCATATTTATTTTAGTTTTAATAATATTTATTTTAGTTTGAACATTTTCTCTCTTCTTTTAAGGATCTTCCGAAAGGTTCATGAAAATGACCAAAAAGTCATTATATGATATAATGCAAGAATGCCCAAGTAAGAATTCGGATAAAAAGATTTTATTTGTTGAGAAAAATGTTGGAGACGACCAAATGTCCCGACTGCGAATTTGGCAGGTTAAAATATGCTTTAAGTCATTTCAAGTCTGACTTTAAGCAAAAGTGGGTGGCTGCGAGTTATAAGCAAGAGCGTCTTTTGAAAAACAACGAACAATGGCTTAACAATTTTGACTTTTTATTTTAAAAACTGTGTCCTTTTCCTTACTTTACTAAAATAAACGTTCGAAAAGTACATGAAATTGTCTAAGAATGGATTCCGATATGATATAAATTACATAAAATAATTTTGGCCACGTTTCTGGTACAAATAATCCTCTGTGCGACGGTTCGAACTGGCGGTTCAAACCGACAGTTCGAACTCTGTGTGCATGGGCACCTATTGGAATGGAAACTTGTGGCAACATGTTCCAGTTACGACGTCGCACAGTGCTCCCCGGTATATGGGAGAGTGGACAAAAATAGAAATCAAAAGACACGGTAGTGTCTCGCGGCATGTTCATTCAAGTAGTTCGTCGGAACGACGCCGACAGCGCTGTCGCAGCGAGCGAGCACCCGTGTATCTTTACAGGAAAAATGTCTGCCCCCTTCACCCCTCAAATTTTACATCGAATTTTCTCAATAAATATACGGTTATAATCAAAACTATGCTTAGTTACGCCATATAAATCGACTATTCTCTATTGATAGAGACCAGAATAAATGTTATAAGTTAAATATTAACAGAGATTCGCCCTTAGCAACGCTAAGCCACGCCCCTGCCGCCTGAAAGTCGAGAATCCGATTTCTCGGGCAATATATATATGTCCTAATGTCACTCTAATTCCGCCTATCTTCGGCGATAGTCGGCCATGATCGGAAATGTCTACACAGATGCGGGTACACGCATACGCCATCAAATGTATGTGAGAGTGTGTGAGAGAATATATTCCTTGAATGTTTGGTCATGGTTTTCAAAGTGAATAAAATATTTCCATTCGCGTAACGATTTCCCTCGCGTTTATTTCTATCCTCGGACGCGCTTGTTAATAAAAAGTGATAATTCAGTGCAATCGGAGTAATAAATCTCAATAGTGGTGAATGTGACAGACGCTCCGTATAGTTTAATAATCGTTTGTATTTTTTTCGTTTAATCGAGATAATGAACGGATGCAGTGGTATTTTTCTCTAGTTGCCTGTGCATCAAGAGCAGGAAAGGAGACGGTCTCAGAAGAATTCCCATCAGATAAGTTTAATTGCCATCTGACAACTTTAACCTCACTTTCGATGGAAGGACAAATATTTTGTGTTCATTCTATTTTTTGTTTTCAGCGTCATGCAGGCATGGGGTGAATCGATGGATTAACAAATAAATTTGATGTTTCTTCTCCATCAAAGCCGTGACAGAAGAATAGCAGATGCAATTGAATTGGATCACAATAATCAAGTAATTACTTTAACATTAGTTTTTCTCTATTGATATATTTCCTCCTTCGTACTATATTTTAAATAGTGAAATGCTGGATATAATTTTGTTATTTATAATTGTTACAGAAATAAACTTGCTGCTATTCAATTCCACCCAGAAGGACTCCAAATCATGTGCGAACCCGAGGCGGTTTCTTTCGAACGAGGGATCGTCCACTTGTTGTTCCAAGAACCAGCTGCATTGGTTCATTCCGCGAGTCAGATTTGCTGCCTCGAGTGCATGGACGTGCGTCCATCCTTCAATATCCTCCCTGCCATGGTCTTGTTGATTCTAACCTCTGTGGCCACAGCCCGAATGCTCGTCGAAGGTTATTAATTATTCTTTCTAGCGCAGATCTATATTATGCTGCACCTGTATTCTTCTGAGACTTCCTAAAATAATTATAAAGACCCCATATAATTCAGCCCTAACAAGTACAATCTTATCGAGCTGTATCTTATCGAACAGATCTTTCGATGTAATGATTCCGAAATGTTTCTATGATATTTTGCAACATTCGCGAATTTTTTCGAGAAATATATATTTCTAACATACGGTAGTATTCACGAATATTGCAAAATATCGCAGGAAGGTTACAGAAAAGTTATTTGCAAAAACGTGCTTTGTGGGGTGTAAATGATTATACCAGAGGCGAAGAAGAGATGAAATAAAAGAGAGGTATATGTACAATTCACGTTTGACAGGTTTGTATATAAACTGGAACTTGTGATAGTATAATACGAAAGAGGAAATATATAAATAAAGAAAAAATAATAATAAAGTAGTTACTCCATTATTGTAATCCAATTCCATTGTGTATCCCTTATTTTTCTCCCACGACTTTGATTGTTGATAGTGGATGGATCAGCTAATAAATTTGATTTTTATTCACTATCAACTATCAAAGTCGTGGCAGAAAAATAAGGGATACACAATGGAATTGGATTACAGTAATGTAGTAACTACTTTATTATTATTTTTTCTTTATCGATATATTTCCTCTTTCGTATTATACTATCCCAAGTTCGAATTTATATACCGACCTGTCAAACGTGAAGTGTACATGAACCTCACTTTAATTTCATTAAGTATTACTGCAGAACGAGTACGTTAGAAGATTTTCAAGAAGGCTCACGATTTTCTCACATGTCATCTCGTACAGGTGCAACCGAAGAGGATCTTGCTCGTGTCCTGTCCGTAAAAAGATGACAAGATGGACATCGGAGAATGTCCGGCTTGTCACGGAGCGCCCAATACCCACTAAACCCTTCTTGCCTTCTCGGCCCCTTCCCTCCGCTTGCGCAAAGGGCTGGAGATCTCCGGCACTGCCTCTTAATAATCTAAGATCCGAACTAGAGACGTTCTTCACCGATCTGCTTACCGGATGAAAAGTATTTTTTATCAAACATAATACGTCAATGAATATATCGCGAATGGGTAGGCTAATAAAATATGCTCAAGACTACCCTTAAAACTATATAAACAGGTGAGCTGATATGAGCAATTTGCACCGATCTGCTTACCAATTAAACTATATATGAAAATAAAGATAATTTTATTGCAGACACAATGGTATAACCCTACCTGCAAAAAATCGGTCATGAATCACGATTGTAAGGCTTTGAAATTTATCGGAGCTAGCCAAGATGCGCGTACTACAGGGAAATTTGCTATAGGACGCAACGTAGGAAGTGGGCGCGACGCTACGGTTAGATGAGAGAGAGTGCGTACATGCTGCTTCCTCGTACGATTGACAAAGATAACACTACTAAAATGCCGAGAAAAAGCGACTACGATGGAGTAGGTACTGGCAGTAAACTTTTAATTACTTTAAATTAAATATAAAATATTAAAATGTGAGAAAGATTTTTCAAATATTTTCAATTAAATATATGGATGGGGAAATATTAATATTTCTATCACACACACACAATAGTAATATGTTAGTGATAATTATTCGATAAATTTGATCTATTCTATAAAAATACCACAGCAAACAAACAGAAAAATTACATTTTTTAGAGAGCGATAAAAAATCATTAACAAATTGGCGGTGTAAAAAAACTTTATTATAAAACAATGAATACAATAACAATCTTTACAAATATTATAACAATATTACAACAAATACAATATTATAGCCTTCCAAAAACTTGTATGTTGCTGGAATAAGAGAGAGTGCCCACATTTTATATAACAGTATTATTTTATATTTTATATATGGTATAATATATTTAGGTATTTTATATAACCTAAACAACGCAAAGACTCCAAGAAGAATTTTTCTTAACAATTTATCATTTCAACTTATGAAATCTCACTTAGAGGAAAGGTCTAGAATTTCGTCTTTACCTTCAGATATTTTTAATGCGTTACAAACCCACCCCATGAGCCATCGCCTCGACTGTGTGTTTATCACATGTTCGGAAAAAACTTTCACTCGAAAACCCGGTAAGAACGTTTTTCCCCTTTTTCTGTACTTTCGAGAAAGAGCCATAAAGTAATAAATTGTCCCTTCCAGACAGGCAAAAATAAAAATGCAAAGTTACCTAGTTGAATCTTGAACGAAAATAATTTTACCAGGGATCCAATAGTAATTGATTGAAAAAAATAACGATTGAAAGAGATAACACTACATTACATTTATGTAATAATGGAGCACGCATTTTTCCGCAAACTGAGGGCTGTAAACAGCGAGTCGCTTGTAGTCGCTTTTTCTCGGCATTTTAGTAGTGTTATCTTTGTCAATCGTACGAGGAAGCAGCATGTACGCACTCTCTCTCTCATCTAACCGTAGCGTCGCGCCCACTTCCTACGTTGCGTCCTATAGCAAATTTCCCTGTAGTACGCGCGTCTTGGCTAGCTCAGATAAATTTCAAAGCCTTACAACCGTGATTCATGACCGATTTTTTGCAGGTAGGGTTATACCATCGTGTTTGCAATAAAATTTTCTTTATTTTCATATATAGTTTAATTGGTAAGCAGTTCGGTGCAAATTGCTCATATCAGCTCACCTGTTTATATAGTTTTAAGGGTAGTCTTGAGCATATATTATTAGCCTACCCATTCGCGATATATTCATTGACGTATTATGTTTGATAAAAAATACTTTTCATCCGGTAAGCAGATCGGTGAAGAACGTCTCTAGTTCGGATCTTGTACTATAAAGGAAAGGGCCATCGTCCAACGAGATCCCCGGGGCGAGAGCGTGTCGCTCACATCATCAATCAAGTGATATATATAGCCTGCGACATCGGTGGACGTCACGTCAAGGTGTACCGCCGCTGCAGCTCTCAAGAGAGCGCCCGCAGACCTCAACGACACTACGAGATGGTCATTGATGATGGCAGCGCGGAGCACAAGCAGCACATCCGCAACCGCGCACTCGCACGCGCGCCATCACCGAATATGATAATGATAGGGGAGAGGGTGATGATGAGTGATTGGTGATTGTGGATGAAATGTGTAAGAGTGAAGAATTTATTATGCATAAACTATAATGACCAAAATAATGCTAATAACAGTGAAAATCATAACGGTAATAACAATGTATCGATGAGAACTGTATGGATGAATAAAAAAGAAGAGCTATGAATACGCGATATGTAACGATAAGGGTGATGATGAAGGGGGAAGGTATCTAATGATCGTCGACCACCATTCAGTATACGCGCGACATCGCACGCACGTATACATATATAATGCTCACGCCCCAGTCTAGCGCGCGAACGCATGAACTCGTAGATCCGCGCATTCGCACGCCCGAGGCGGGCAGAATAATTTCAACTTGACAGCGCTGTGTCCTGACACACAGCTCTATCAAGACTACCGAAAAGCAATAACGTCATGTTCGTTATCGATGCAGCATGACACGGATTACCGCGATACGCGCGCGACGCGGAATCTAACAACCCATAAAAATGAAATGAAAATAACTACGTCAGGCCGGAAGGGTCTGTACGATTGCAGTCCTCCATTACGGTCCATAGTCCATACTCATCAGGTTCCAGTAGTTCAGTAGTTCAGTTTCAATCAACACCTATACCTCAACTTTTGCCCCTGAGCCACATAATCAATACGAAATATCATTCATACATGATACGGTTTCATTTCGATCAAATAGTCATCACGAAATGCCAGTCATACCTGATAAACTTTTACATCAATCATTATCAGAGTACGTCGCACCTAATAACACATCATATTCCTCATCAAATACTTCTACTATAACCGAAAACAACACTAGCGAAGAAAATAAAGCAGATACGAATCTAGCTCCACCACGAGGCGACACGTTTTCGATAATTCACGAAGCCATTCTGAATGTAGGCATGAATACATAATTAGGATATGATGTGTTAGTAGTCTGTTAATGATTGATGTGAAAGTTCATCAGGTACTAATGGCATTTCTGATGACAGTTCTCAGGTATGACTGAGATGCTATACAGCATTTTGTGCATGAGTATCTTATGTCATTAGGCGGAAATTCGAGGTTCTTTCAGACTCTGATTAATTAGGTCGTAACACGAGGCATATATGGTAATAATTTTGTTGAACGTTCTTAGTAAGTATATTATTTTTTTTCTATTTTCTGTTTCTGTATAAGAACATTAAATTCTCCTCCAATTAAAAAGGGCTTATTATAAATCATTACTTACCTTAACCTGGTCGCTGAGAACTTCTACAATTGCTGTACAAACTTCTGGCACAATTCTTGAAATAGATTGCGCGTTGATATTCTAAATAGATACACTAACGAGTGATAAGAAATCGCCCGTTGCCAACAATCGTAGCGTCACAAGTAAACGCTCAACTATTGATATTGCAGTTCTGTAATTGGTATCACATTTGGATATCATTGGTCCAATACGGCATAACAACCATTCTAGGTCGGTACTTGAAATTCGTACAAAATTTTGTATATGGCCCCCGTGCACCTCACTTACAAAGCCCAATTGACGGGTGTGAGGGGGGGTTGAGCTTCCCCTGCCGGGCGCGTCCCTAGGTGGCGGATAAGGGGAATGGCGAGAAAAAATCGGTTAATGAGAGAGATAAGCGCTTCCAATGGTGCATAAACCCACCAACGGGGGCGTGAAGGCTCTCGTCGTGGACCAAAAGCTCCCCCCAAACATAAGGTGTGAGCTACCGTGATGAGATGTTGTATGGCGCAGGGGGTAAGATGCGTTCTCAAACGGTGCCTCTCAGATACCGGACGCCCTCTAGGTAGTAAGTAGCCAAGCCCTGGGTGAACGGACCTCTTCCCAGGTGAGCCCGCATATGTCTGATACTCGTGGGCCGAAAAATGGACCAATTAACTAATGTTAACTTAAATACGGGACCTTCTGGGACGGAAACGAACCAGAAGGGTGACAAATACACTGACGGTGGACAGGAAATCGCTAAGCAGAAACTTAGTGGAGCTGCGAGGCGACGACTGAAAAAACAGTTGCAAGGGGGAGAAGGGGATAAAAAAGTCCCAACAACCCCTGGGACAGTTACAGACGGGGCGAGAGATGGAAGTGCGAAGGGGATCAAGCGAATGACCCCTGAACACCATACACGCAGCCCCAGTACGACACAGACTGAGAACAAGACTCGGACGGAAGCATATGCGCAAAAGTCGACAAAAATGATCAGGTGGGCCCTTATACCGGAAGGATACCCTGAGAGACGATTGACGACGGACGAATTGACAGCGATCAAGAGACTTATTAAAGCCTAGATCCTGTCAATACCCGACGGTACAAAGACGCCCATCTTCGAAGGGATTTGGGAAAGAGATGGTGCAGCGGTGGTAGACTGCACCGACGAACAAACGGGGATGTGGTTGAAAAGCCTATTCCCAGAAAACAAAATAGGGAATCTCGTTCTCGGCGTGGTCTCGACTGAGGAGCTTCCAAAGAGCCACAGGGTAATGGTCCACGTCGAGGATGAGGAACTGACACCCTCGGAGGCTATACTGTTTCTGGTGAAACGGAATACAGGATTGGCCAAGGAGGACTGGACGATTGACAAGGGCAGTGCAAGTAAAGGAGCTACTAGCACCCACTTTTCGGCACTTGTCAACGACAAAGCGTTGCGGTGCCTAGAAGCCTGCAACTTCAAACCTCACTGTAGGACTCAAAGAGCGACTGTAAAGTTGCTTGAGAAGAACCGCGGTAGGTATAAAGAGGCAACTGAGGCGGGCAAGTGAACCCTGATATGGTTAATTTGTCGCTCAATTTTGTGCAGATTAACTTGCATCATAGCAAGAGCGCCTCGGCCATATTGGTTAATGAGCTAGCTAAGATGCACACAGGCATAGCACTAATACAGGAACCTTGGTTAATAGATGGTGCTATAAAGGGGCTCGGGGGAAGCGGGAGATTACTTTACGCGAACTCTCTGAGCAAAAGATCAGAGCCTGCATTCTTGTAAATGGAGTACAGGCTGTTTTCATTGCACAACTGAGCTGCGGAGATCTGGCGGTCGCTAGGGTGATCCTAGCAGACGGGAGTGGAGGTAAACAAGAGCTTATCATAGGGTCAGCTTATCTGCCATATGATTTAAGGGAACCCCCACCTACAAGGGAATTTAAACACCTTGTAGAGGGTGAGGAAAAGGAAGGGTGAACTCCTGGTGGGGTGCGATGCGAACTCACACCATGTGGGATGGGGGAGCATTGACACCAATGCCAGGGGAGAAACCCTGTACGAATACATCCTGGCTTCAGATCTGTTGATACTGAACAGAGGAAAGGAACCTACCTTCATGGACCGTAGAAGACATGAAGTGTTAGGTATCACCGTATGCACCGTGAGAGGATTGGACTGGGTTGGAGACTGGAGGGTGTCTAAAGAACCTTCAGGATCTGACCACAGCCAAATACTCTTCACGGTGAGAGGGTATCGGGAGGGAACTAAAGGGAACCCGAAAAAGACAGACTGGGATGGGTACATGGAGGAACTCAAGCAAAGGATCCGAGATATACCTGTCCGGTTCTGTAATAAGAAACAGCTCGAGGTGACGGCCGAGCGCTTCGCCAAGGCGCTGAGACTGTCATACGAAGCGAGCAACACTGTATATATCCCCAAGGGGACCAGGAAGGTCAATTGGTGGAATAATAAGCTGGCTGCAATAAGGAGCCTGCTGAGGAAAGCTTGGAACAAGGTCCGGAATGCCAGAGACCTGTCCAATAAAAGAAAAGCTTTGGAGGAGAGAAGATCCCTTCAGAGGAAATATAACATAGAACTAGCATATGCTAAGAAAATAGGCTGGAGAGACTTCAGCAGTAGTATGGAGGAATACGCTGAGGCCTCCAGACTAGTTAAAGTACTAGGAGGGAAAAACAACGCCAGGGTGGGTTGTTTAATCAAACCAAATGGCGAATACACCTCGAGCACGGAGGAAACTCTGGAGCTCCTACTAGAAAAATATTTTCCGGGTTTTGAGAAAACGGAAGAACGAAAGCGAGAGGACAGGGATGGGCATAAAGCACAAAACTGGGCTCTTGCTGCCAAAATTGTATACCCTCAGGCGGTTGAATGGGCTGTTAGCACATTCAAACCACTGAAGTCACCAGGACCAGATGGCATTTATCCCTTGATGCTTCTCAAAGGGGTTTAGATGTCATAATTGGACCACTAACCAAATTGCTCACAGCTAGTGTCGCTCTGGGATCAGTCCCAAGGGTCTGGGGAGAAGCAAGGATCGCCTTCATTCCGAAACCCGGAAAAAACGGCTACATTAGGCCGAAGGACTTCAGAGCCATAAGTCTAACTTCCTTTGTGTTGAAAACCTTGGAAAGGCTTGTGGATAGACATATCAAAAGTACATACCTGGTGGAACGACCTCTATCCCCTGCACAGTATGCCTACAGGGAGGGCAGATCTACCGAGACTGCTCTACATCACCTCGTGGCAAAGGTGGAGGAGCAGATAGAGGGAGGAGGCTATGCTATGGCACTTTTCACAGACATTGAAAGGGCGTTTGATCGCACTGGTTTCAAGGTGAAAACTGAGGTCATGTCTAGAAGGGGGTTACCAGAAACCCTTATAGACTGGACTCAAAGTATGCTGGCGAACAGGTTGGTTATCGCCAAGGAAGAGAACACAGAGGTAAGGGGGCGACCACTGGGAGGATGTCCGCAAGGACGAGTTTTATCACCTCTACTGTGGTGCCTTGTGGTGGACGATCTCTTAGAACTACTGAGAGGAGAGGGATTCCTGGTCTACGGCTATGCAGATGATGCTGCGGTCGTAGTCAGGGGTAACTTCCTAAGTGTATTAAGGGACAGGATGAGCTGTGCCGTGAGTATAGTGGATGGATGGTGTAAAAAGACAAATCTCTCGGTGAACCCGGAGAAAATGTCTGCCATGATATTCACTAGAAAATACAAAGTGGAGTACCCTAGACCATTAAAGTTTAGGGGGACAGATATCGAGTATGTTAAATCACAGAAATACTTAGGGGTCGTTTTAGACACTAAGTTGCACTGGAAGATACATATCACGGGCCAGATTGCGAAGGTTTATGCCTCGCTATGGGCGTGCAGAAGAGCGATGGGCAGAAACTGGGGCTTTAGTCCCAAGGTTTGTCTATGGCTATATAAAATGGTATTATTGCCAAGATTACTGTATGCGGCAGTGGTTTGGTGGCCGAGGGTTGGGAGGGTCGAATCAAGAAACCGGTTGAAGGCCCTCCAGGGCGTGTTCCTGAGATCTGCAACAGCGGCGATGAGAACTACACCAACCGAGACCCTGGAGGTGGCACTGGACGTGCTACCTCTAGATCTTTTAGTAAAAGAAAGAGCGGAACTCTCGGCATACAGAATGAACTGCTTTGTTGAATGGATCAGGGCAAGAGCAGCACATGCCAGATTAGGCATACTTGACCAAGGATCTTTGACCTTGAGCCAAGATAAAACAACCAGGAGATATCAGATAAGGAAGACATTTAAGGTTTAGACCTTAGGAGGGAAATGACCAGGAGGACTCCGGGCCCTACGGTTAAGCACTGGTACACCGATGGGTCGGGGTACGAGGGTCGCTTTGGGGCGGGAGTCTTTGGTCCTCAAGAAGACATCAGGGTAAGCATTGCCCTGGGTAATAAGGCTACAGTGTTTCAGGCAAAAGTTTTAGCAATAAGACGCTGCTTAGAACTGCTCACAGAGCAGCGTACTGTAAACAAATATATTTATATTTGGTCAGACAGTCAGGCTGCTATAAAAGCACTTCATAGGACCAGCACAGATTCTCGGACTGTGTGGGATACTATGCAAGCGTTAGAGACACTAGGAAGAACCAACAAGATTACTCTTGCATGGGTCCCTGGACATACGGGAGTCCATGGTAATGAGGTGGCGGACGAGCTGGCAAAAGAGGGTACCAAAAAGGAGAACCTCGTGCTGGTGGGAGTAGCCTCTGCTGTGGGCAGGCAAGAAATTAAAAGGAAATTCCACAGCGATCACATCTTTACCGGTGGACTAATCTAGAGACGTGCAGACAGGCGAGGAATTTAATGCCCCGCCTGGCACAGAAAAGAGCCAGGTCACTGGTGAACATGAACAGAATGAGTCTGAGCACTACGATCAGGCTACTAACTGGTCACTGAAGATTCAACTCTCACTGCAGGAACCTGGGTCTTTCAGATACAGATAGATGCCGGTACTGCGAAAAGGAGAGAGAAGATACCCAGCACCTGCTGCTGGACTGTCCAGCACTGGGGGTTCTTAGACACCGCCTGATAGGCGAGGCGTTTCCTAGCCTGGAAAGGGTTAGAGAGATGGGAGTTGAAGAGATATGCAGACTGGCCAGAAAGGCCGGGATGCAGATCTAAAATATACTCCACAAACATAGCGGGGCTACAATAAAACAATCATGTTTTCGGTGGCATTCAGGGACGTTCGTGTCCCGACCGCTTACTATTGTAGTAAAACTTTTATGCTGATGGTATTAAAATCGCGCGCCCGACACGACGCGTCCGTAACGAAACCCACACACTCCAGCGCTTCCGACCGTGACTCACTCATACAGCGCTCTCGACCCTGCTCCAATACACCGCTCTCAACTCTGCCCCATTCCACCGCTCTCTACTGTACGTAGACGCCGTACCGTCTATCGCCTTTGCCAGGCAAAGCCATCTGTCGATTTTGCGAGGCTGGAGCGCCAGGCCGCCGTACGACTATCACTCACGCGGCGAGGCTCACTATTGTCGCAACCTCAGTAACGCACTAATCTAGATATCATCTGTACATCGGTCGCAACAGCGAGGCAGGCGGTATGTTTTGGTGAATGGGGGTTACGAATGCGTTCGCAGTCCCACACATTTCCCTCAAAACTACCTCTCAGTGTATCTAATTGTAAACCACGGCTACATCACGGAATTACTATATCTCTTTGAATCCAATATAATCACCAGTAATATTATGAGTGCAGTGTTACATCATTTCATCTAACCGATACGGTTTAAATCCACCACTCTATGTTTTCGGTCACTATTTGTGTCACGCAGTAGTGTCTTCGGGATTTACGACCTCGAGGAGATCTACTCTTAATCGCACATGTTATAGTTATTAACTTGAAACTGAAGAAAAATAAGGCAAAAATCAATCGATGTTTAGACTGTGCAGAGGGGGTCAGGTTTGTGTTGCTCGAGAGGGTTTCTTCGGGCGATGGAAGCTATTGTTTGTATTATAAGACGACGCAGTGTCGCACCCCCACTAAGAGAACTATTTAGTCTCACCATAAATCCAGCGTTTAGGACCCTTTTTTGGGTGTATCCGTAAGATATATGAGAAGCCAGACTAGAGGGCGCAGAGTTACTTGTGAGTTGTTTGTATTTCGTTTGCACATTTTCAGTTTTCCGGATTTTACCGCGTCGAGTGGCCGGCTATAGTCGTGTAGAGCTCGTGTAGTCTGCGATCGGAGTCGTGATCTTTCTCGAGTAACCACCGTGCATTACTGTACATTCTTGTGTGTGTGTGTGCGTGTATGCGTGGGTGTATTAATTTATAACAAAATACCTAAAACTGATGCAGAACTAAGTCGAAAATGGAGAGAGAGAATTAAATTAACACAATCAAATATTGCTATATCTGCTAATGCAGATCAACACCAGTCCCAAACCCTGGAGAATGTAACAGATTTTCAAGTCCCTGGAGGATCCAATATCGGTGAAAATACATCCAGTGAATATGATATTCCTTACACTACATTTTGTGCCCATAAAAAAACACAAAACGTGTGGCCGCCACACGCGGAAGAAGTGAAACTTCGATATCAGTTTCTCTGAATTTGATTCCGGTGGTATTAGTTTCAATTGGCTCTACGAAGAAGCATTGTAAAAGACTTGTATAGAGCCAATTGAAACTAATACCACCGGAATCAAATTCAGAGAAACTGATATCGAAGTTTCACTTCTTCCGCGTGTGGTTATTATTATTATTGTATATGGCCATCGCTGATTTGTTCTGCCATTAAATCGTCTCTCCTTAGGGCGTCTAATAGCTGCAATCCTCCATGTTGATTCCTTTCTTGAAGGCTAGGTCGTATCCAACATTTATGCTTTCTTTTTTTCTTGGTTTTCTTGCTTAAATTAATATAAGCTGCTGCTGCCAGGGTAATCTTCTCTTCTTCGGGTGACATGACAAAAAAAGTCTAAACTACACTGATTTCCACTTAGACTTCGTTCTTACTCGGTTAACAGCGACCAACTGAAACATTTTTTCTTCTCCTGTTGCCTTGGTGGAGACGAAATGTTCCTGTATGTTGCTGTATGTTTCTACATTTTGGGAACATACAGAAACATACAGCAACATAGAGGAACAGAAAAGTTCCTCTATGTCGCTTTGGTGGATCCGCGCCTTAACGTTGAATTCCTCTTCGAGCCCTCTTCTCAGAGACGTAATGACCCACAGATACTTGAGAAATCCCTATTTTATATCTATAACTCTCAACCGTTATTCCCTCCATTCCCCACTTACATTCCTTCTTTCTTCTCAACCCCCTAACAATATTTACTGATAACACTGCCATCTTAATAATTTTAATTACGAAAGTATTGTTAATAACCCATAAACCAATCTCTAATCAATATTATTATTACAACTACATTTGAATTTTTAAATTATTGATTGATAAATTTGATGAAGTTCAACACTATCAGTTTTAATATTTATATTTGAAATTATTAAGATGACAGTGTTATTAGTAAATATTGTTAGGGGGTTGAGAAGAGGGAAGAAATGTAAGTGGGGAATGGAGGGAATAACGGTTGATAGAATTACAGATATAAATACGTAGGTCATTACGTCTCTAAAGAGGGTTCGAAGAGGAACCAAAACGTCAGACGTGTATTGATTCTTGTTGTTTTTTGGCCTGATTATTACCTATTGAAAGTTAAATTAAATTCATTTTTTAAATAAATTACAGTGGAACTTCACATTTTTTAACGACTCGGCTTCGAGGGATGCCACTAATTTTGTCGCGATAAGAGCTATTCACTGGGTAGGTAAGGTAGCTGTACAGCGTTCTATGCGTGTGCGCAAGGATTCGTCTCCTTCGGTCTCTTGTGTGAGTGGGGATAACGAGAGAGGCGGCTTGGTAAATCAAGTGGCGTTGAACCTAGATGTGAAAACATAAAATATGTGGCGATAAAAAATGTGAGGTTCCACTGTATAAAGAAATTGACGTCATTTGCCAAAACTTGCGGTGAAATCACAGAAGTTTCCAACTTATTTCAAGGCTGTAAGCTGTCACAACTTATGGATTATGTTCGTTGTACACCTCTAATGGTGCTAATTTTATTTCTAGGCTAGCATTTACGAGATGCATAAATTTTGATTACGGAAAAGACTATGAAGAAAATAATTCATGACGAACTGCGATTAATGCTTCGCTAAGGGGCTTCGTCCCTCAAAACCTCTCAAAATTATAACCTAATCTAACCTAACCTAAACATCCCTAGAAACGTTATAAGAAATATAGCTTGAACTCTCTTTTGTGAAACAGAAGTGAAACTTCATTGGTGAATGTGGGGTAAAATGAACACTCTAAACTTGAAAAATACGATGCAAGAAGACAACAATATTCACTTCTGCTTCAAATTATAAAACATTTATACACTAACTTCCATATTTTCATGTTCTAGAAAAGATACAATAGGTTTGTTGTGTGTGTGTATGAGAAATATGATATGAGTATATAAAACAAATTCACAGATCTCGTAATCATGCAACTATCGGGGACATTGAAAGTGATACGAAAAATATATAAATGATATTGTTATTAACTATGTATTACAATGCAAAAAATATATATAATCATATAATAGCATATTGTATATTTACCGCGATATTACAAAGTAATTTTTTTTGTTTTGCGAATCAAGAGACACAGCAGTGTCTCGCGGCATGTTCATTCAAGTAGTTCGTCAGAACGACAAAGCACGGAAAAATTCCATGAGCCCGCGACTGTCTTCTATCACCGAGTGCGGAATAATCCACGAGCCCGCGACTGTCTTTTGTTACAAGTCGCTGAATATTCTTCAGACGCAATATATTCTGAACGAGTTTTACTTTTGTTCTGAAAATCTTTCTAACTGCCACTATAACTAAGTGCTATCATTGTTTCGACAAACGATAGTCGGAATTCTAAATATCAGTCCTCTAACCACTCAGTATTATCACGACCTATATGCATACCTCATTAATCTAGGGACAATCTCGCTATTAGATGGGCGGAATATAGGGTGTTTCCCAATTACAGTTCGTAACACTTCAGGGTGTAATTCCTTGCAATATTTTAGTAAAAAAAACTTATATAAACACGTGTCGGGAAACGCTTATATTCCGAAATATAGGGTGTTGAAGATGTCAAAAAATAAATATTTTTGCACATAAAGCTTGAATGGTCATTCTCAAAATTTTCGAGTTAACCCTTTGCCCTCGAGGCCTTTTTTGCACGTGCGAATCAGTAACTCAAGATGATTTCGCGAATACCGCGAAAATATAATGTACACTGTGAAAAGATTGTATAGTAAACTTTGTGTTACTAAGTTTTCATCATACAAATGTATCCATTAAAATTACTATATACGATTAAAACCGTTATATTTCCTACAGATTTGATTCCCTTTGCACTCGAGGACATTTCGCGCGCGCGAACCAGCAACTCGAGACGATTTTACCTTTTCGCGCGGACAAATTTATTCCAAGCGAATGCTAAGCTGAGACTAACTACGCTGAATAAGAATGCAAGCCAAGGCTCATAGTATAGGTATAGTCCGGTCAAGTTAGCCTAAAAAATAGGGGTACCCTTGCATAAATTCCCAAGAAGCTGAAAATTTACATGAACGTTAGGGATACCATTATAATGAAATTGTGAAAAGTCCCCATCGATCCCGTGTGCAAAAAATTTTATGCAAGGTCAAAATTGTAGATCATGCAATTCTCTACAAAAATTGTCCTTACACTTTTTTCCTAATGTAAGATTCACTATTTCTGAGAAAAAGCCATTCTAAAGTTGTATTCTCCATAATATGCGCGACTACGCTGCCTATGTACATCATTGGACGTATAATATAAGTAAAACTATTGGGTTGGTGCATAATTATTGCGGCTTTTTTGGCGGCTTCTTTTTCTTTAAAAATTGGCATTTTGTTAATTTTTTTTTCTTTAAAATAATCTTCTCTATTTAATTAATAAAATTCGTGTCGAAAATCATGTCCATATTCGTCATATTATGCTCTACCACTTCGAGAAAGATGGAAGGCGGCACAGTTATTTCGCGATCTCAACGAACTTTTCGGCGAGGGAACAATCAGCAAAAACCAAGTTGAAAGATGGTCCAAAAAGTTCAAATCGGGCGATACAAACATTACAGATGAAGAAGAAAGAGGTCGACCATCTAATTTCAACGACCAGGCACTTTTGGCAGCCGTGGAAGAAGACGAATCGTGGCTTCTTTTCAAAAACGTCGTCTTCTTCCACGGCTGCCAAAAGTGCCTGGTTGTTGAAATTAGATGGTCGACCTCTTCCTTCGTCATCTGTAAGGTTTGTATCACCCGATTTGAACTTTTTGAACTATCTTTCAATTTGGCTTTTGCTGATTGTTCCCTCGCCGAAAAGTTCGTTGAGATCGCGAAATGACTGTGCCGCCTTCCATTCTTTCTCGAAGTGGTAGAGCATAATGTGAGTGCACCGGTATCCGTCTATGTAAAATTTTTTTTAGCGGGAAATGTAATATTTAATTACCATGGCCAAATATAAAAACAAGAGTAAATATAATACAATGATAGACTCTTTTTCATTAATAAAAAAATTTAAAATTTGAAAAGGGATTCATAATAATTAAATAAGAAAATTTTAAAGTGAAGGGTCAAAAGGGTCAGTATTCGACCGTCTGTTTTCGCTCTGCGGCGGTACAGAATAACGTAATTTTACAATAATAAAATGTCTTTTTCAGCACTTCCAATAATTTTAATCTATATTACAATATATTATTCTCATCGATTTAAACATATTTTAATACTTACGTTTTTGTTACTTACATTTTGTCGTATCCATCTGGACTACTGATTTCCAATCCCAACCTACTCTTCTAACGAAATATATTCAAAGCATGATGTTAGCGCCACGCATCGAAACAAATTAATAAACTTTAAACATTTAAAAACGTTAAATATTAAATATTTCCATAACCGACCTTCGGTGGACGGAAACTCATACACGGTCGGATACCGGTGCACTCACGGTATGGCGAATATGGACATGATTTTCGACACGCATTTTATTAACTAAATAGAGAAGATTTATATAATGGAAAAAAATAAACAAAATGCCAATTTTTAAAGAAAAAGAAGCCGCCAAAAAAAGCCGCAATAATTATGCACCAACCCAATAGTTTTACTTATATTATACGTCCAATGATGTACATAGGCAGCGTAGTCACGCATATCAAGAGACACGGTAGTGTCTCGCGGCATGTTCATTCAAGTCGTCAGAACGACACCGCCAGCGCTGTCGCCGCGAGCACCCGTGTATCTTTACAGGAAAAATGTCTGCCCCCCCCCTTCACCCCTCAATTTTAACATCGAATTTTCTCAATAAATATAGGGTTATAATCAAAACTATGCTTAGTTACGCCATATAAATCGACTATTCTCTATCGATAGAGACCAGAGTAAATGTTGTAAGTTACATATTAACAGAGATTTTTCCTTAGAAACACGAAGCCACGCCCCTCGCGCCTCAAAAGTCGAGAATCCGATTTCTCGGGCGATATATATATATGTCAAAATATCTCACAAAAATTCCGCCTGTCTTCGGCGATATTCGGCCATGGTCGGAAATGTGTACACAGATGCAGCCACACGCATACGCCATCAAATGTATGTGAGAGTGTGTGAGAGAATATATTCCTTGAATGTTTACTCATGGTTTTCAAAGTTAATCAATAAAATATTTCCATTCGCGAAACGATTTCCCTCGCGTTTATTTCGATCCTCGGACGCGCTGGTTAATAAAAAGTAAAAATTCAGTGTAATCGGAGTAGTGAATCTCAATACTGGTGAATGTGATAGCTTGATAATCGTTTGGATTTTTTTCATATCGAGATAGTGAACGGATGCATTGGTATTCTTCTCTAGTTGCCTGTGCATCAAGAAAGGAGCAGGAAAGGAGACGGTCTCAGAAGAATTTCCATCAGATAAGTTTAATTGCCATCTGACAGCTTTAACCTCACTTTCAATGGAAGGACAATATCTTTGTGTTCGTTCTATTTTTTGTTTTCAGGGTCATGCGAGCACGGAAAAAATCGAAGGTTTTTCATCTTATAGGAGGAGGAGGAAGAATTTTCATCGAATAGGAGATGCAATAGAATTGGATCACAATAATCAAGTAATTACTTTATCACTATTTTTCTCTATCGATATATTTCCTCTTTCGTACTATCACAAGTTCCAATTTACACACCGACCTGTCAAACCTGAAGTGTACATGTACGTCACTTCTATTTCATCTCTTCTTCATCTCCGGTGTAACGACTGTCAATGAGGAATCACTGATACCGATTAGGCAGATAAGTGCTGAATAAAGTAGTATAATACGAAAGAGGAAATATATCATTTTTAATAATTCTGTCATTATTAGAATAGAATTGATTAACTCAGATATAGTTTTTTAATTTCTACGCTCGAGTAAGTTCAGTATATTTTAAATAGTGAAATGCTGCATATAATTGTGTAATTTATAATTTGTTACAGATCGTATGCGAACCCGAGGAGGTTTCTTTCAAACGAGGCATCATCCACTTGTTGTTCCAACAAGAACCAGTTGTTAGTTCATTCAGCGAGCTCGATCTGCTGTCTCGAGTGCATGGAACGTCACTTTAAATGGATGAACATCCTTTAATATCCTCCGAACCGTAGACTTGCTGATTCTAACCTCTGTTGCCATAGCCCGAATAATATTCGTTCGAGGGTTATTCCTTACTCTTTCTAGCAGAGCATCGATATTTTGCTGCACCTACATTCTTCTGGAACTTCCTAAAACAACTATAAAAACCCTATATAATTCAGCCCGAACAAGTACAATCTTATCGGACTATACCTTATTGAGGAGATTTTTCGACGTAATGATTCCGAAACGTTTTTATCGAGAAGTATATATTTCTAACATACGGTAGCGTTCACGAATATTGTAAAATATCGCAGGAATGTTACGGAAAAGTTACATGAAAAAACGTGCTTTGTGTGGTGTAAATGATGATATTTTGTAATTTCCATTGTTACACCAGAGGTGAAGAAGAGATGAAATAGAAGTGAGGTACATGTACACTTCACGTTTGACAGGTCGGTATATAAATTGAAACTTGTGATAGTATAATACGAAAGAGGAAAAACTTATATCGATAAAGAGAAAAAATAATTATAAAGTAGTTACTCTATTATTATAATCCAATTCCATTGTATCCCTTATTTTTCTGTCACGACTGATTGTTGATAGTGGATGGATCAACCAATAAATTTGATTTCTCTTCACTATCAGCAATTAAAGTCGTGGCAGAAAAACAAGTGATACAATGTTATTTGATTACAATAATGGAGTAACTACTTTAGTATTATTTTTTCTTTATCGATATATTTCCTCTTTTGTATTATACTATCACAAGTTCCAATTTATATACTGACCTGTCAAACGTGAAGTGTACATGTACCTTATTTCTATTTCATCTCTTCTTCGCCTCTGGTTTAACGATGGAAATTACAAAATATCATCATCATTTACACCCCACAAAGCACGTTTTTGCAAGTAACTTTTCTGTAACATTTCTGCGATATTTTACAATATTCATGAACACTACCGTATATGTTAGAAATATATATTTCTCGATAAATTCGTCAATGTTGCGAAACATCATAGAAACGTTTCGGAATCATTACGTCGAAAGATCTCCTCGATAAGGTACAGCTCGATAAGATTCTAGTTGTCAGGGCTGAATTATATAGGGTTTTTATAATTATTTTAGGAAGTCCCAGAAGAATACAGGTGCAGCAAAATAACGATGCTCTCTCTGTGCTAGAAATTTATTCACAAGTAAGGATGAAATTTCAGCGGTGCATGCAAAAGGATTTCTTAAAACTATTCCAACGTCTCGAGTTAATATATGTAATAACACATACCGAATGTCCTCTGGCAAACTCCCGATTTTTTGAATTTCCCTGATATTTGGCCGGAAGTGGTTTAGTCGGTGCTTTAAGGGATCTACCCTAATTAGACGGGCAAAAAAAGGGCTATTTTCACGAATTTTGTTGACCGGTATAAATTATAAATATGGATATAAAAAGTGTTAGGCCTAAAAAACACACTCTTGAAATACACAAGAAAAATTTTTTTATATTCATTTTACTCAGTTTTCGTACAGAAAAATGGGGGAGAAGACAGGTCCAAAAAAAAAAGATGGGTATGCGCTGTTGATAAAATCTCTGGAATGGATGATCTGAAAAAAAAAATGGTTTTAGATTCAGTAGGTAAATGGCTATAGCGCATATCATACCATTTTTGATTTTTTAAAAAATGACAAAATGGCGGCCATTTTTCCAGAAATTACGAAAAAACACGTTTTTTTCATCGTTTTTAGCAAAAAAAAAATAGTTACACTCAAAATTTCAAAATTCGTATGATATGCGCTATAGCTATAGTCATAAAGAACATGTGGTAAAATTTTGGTAAGGGTCGGTTGAATAGTTTCGGAGATTTTATCAACGAGCCCTCTCCAAAAACGTCATTTCGAGAAAAACGCGTTTAAAGTTTTCTTTAACGAAAAATCGTGAAAAAATCTTACTTACGTATAATCAGCGATGCCTGCACCATACATTATGCCTTCAGTTTCTTCATAGCGCTCATTTTCATCCAAAATAGCCTGCCTTCGTTTCATTCTGGCTTCCTTAGAAGCATCGCTGCTGCGGCGGTTCGCAAGTTGTATGCGTGTTCTGTGACGGTCAGCGACGAACTGCTCGGCGGTCGGGCCGATTTTGACGCCCATTACTTCCAAGATTTTTAATACTGGCTGTAATCCCTCGTTAAAAATACAAACAGCTGTTTGACATGTTATTTCAACAATTTTTTTCCGCTAAAGATGTGTTTGGGAGCCATTGACCAGACGCATTTGTTGAAAGATTCGTTATTATTCTGCGTGTTTCCGCCGAGGCATCTTTCAAGTATTTCTTGTTTTGTCAAATCGTCGTAGATCGGTTTTAGAACTTCTTGAACATCTTCAGCGAGAGCAGGGGGATGTTTTAACTTATGAACGGATTTATTTTTTACAGCTTTCTTGTATTTACACCAGGATTCAGAACAGTATGAATGCTGTGGATTGCTGTCAGTTGAAATCTTATGATAAAATCCTGCCCAGATCTCCTTGCGCATTTCTTCCACTGAATCGGGATGTCTTTGAATTGCTAAACCATAGTTGTTTGCCTGTCTTTCATTAATTTGATCGTTAAATCCTGAGTTTTTACAACAGGAACTTTTTTTCGGCGGTTTTTTTCTTTTTCGCGACAACTGTATTTGCTGCTCTTTTTTGACGTTGATGTTGACGGTTGAAAATTTCAAACACGACTAATGTAGAGAGAACGTTGTATAGTCGGATGATACAAAAGATAACTGCACCTCATGTATACAAAGGCAGGTAGATAGTACCGTTCCGAGCGGTGCGTATATTAGCGCGCTCAGATAGCTAAGTAAACGTCGCTCGAAAGTACACTTAGACTGCTCGGATCTTTATACAATTTTAGTATGATACTTTTAAATATGTATACTTTCGAAAAATGCAATAAAAAAAATCGATTTTTCGAAAATTCTAGTTAGGGTAGATCCCTTAAGAGTTGGCTTCGGGAGAGTGCGCTTCGGTCTTATGAGCCGAGCGAAAAGTGTCAAAAGTCTGATCTCCCGGTAGCTGTCAATTCGGGAGATCGAAATCGTTAATTTGTAAATAATGATTACTAATGTGTAGAAGTGATAAGAAATAATCATTCGGGTTTCTTCGATGAGATTCCCCAAGTGTTTAAAAACCGGTGTCCGATTCTTGCTAATAACTGTTGCTTCAACTTCTAGTGATATGAAGTATTACTGCAGAACGAGTAGGTTAGAAGATTTTCATGAACTCATGATTTTCTGACATGTCATCTCGTACAGGTGCAACCGAAGAGGATCTAGCTCGTGTCCTGTCCGTAAAACGATGACTCGATGGACATCGGAGAATTTCAGGCTGTCACCGAGCGCCTATTACCCATGGTACATTAATTGCAATATGCGCTTTTCGTTCCAACTATTCCTGCTTTAAATAACTTTCTCTTCTTTCAATGTATTTGCCTTGTACGAATTGTTCATTGTAGGCGGCAGTGATCAATGATTGTGACTAATCGTAGACAAATTATTCCTGCGATGATGTTCCAGTCGCAAAACATACACTAGCAAGTCAGCTTACAGCATCCAATGTTTAGTATCAACTTACCTCTTTTGGAATACCCATCACCCGAGCATAATCACGATTATGTTAACGTTAATTGCAGAATAGACCGCGAGCTCGGACACATTATCGCAGTAGTAGTTCGGCACACCGAATTGCCTTTTAGTTTTAATAGACGATCTTGTCTACGACGAGTCTCTATTATCGATCGCTGCCTCCTACCACGAACAGTTCATAAAAGGTTATTAGCTTGAAAGAAGTAAAAGTTATTTAACGCTGGAATAGTTGAAAGGAGAAACGCGTATTGCAATTAATGTACCGTGGGTAATAGGCGCTCGGTGACAAGCCCGACATTCTCCGATGTCCATCGAGTCATATTTTTATGGACAGGACACGAGCTAGATCCTCTTCGGTTGCACCTGTATGAGATGACATATCAGAAAATCGTAAGTCTTCATGAATATCTTCTAATCTACTCGTTCTACAGTAATACTTACTATCACTGGAAGTTGAAGCAACAGTTATTATCAAAAATCGGACACCGATTTTTAAACACTTGGGGAAACTCACCGAAGAAACCCGAATAATTATTACTTATCACTTCTACACATTATTTATCGTTATTTACAAATTTACGGTTTCGAGGTTAGATGCTTCGATCTCCCGAATTGACAGCTACTGTGAGATGAGGGGGGCCTCTTTCTCGAACTCGCTCGTATCGCTCGTATCTTTGCGTGCATGCATCTTAGCGAGTAGACCAATCAGAACCCCCACCACAACGGAATACTTGATCCTGATTGGTCTATTCGTTAAGATGCGTATACGTAACTTTGCTAAGAACTCGAGAAAAATATTTACGAGTAAGGGCAAAATTTCAGCGGTGCATGCAAAAGGATTTCTTGAAACTATTCCAACGTCTCGAGTTAATATGTAACAACATATATACTGTCATAAGTGGTACCTTTACATGTGATTAAACAATTCGTCACGGTTATTGGAAGAGTATACTTAGAGTTAAAGGTAAAATGTCTACATGGATTTCTGTAGACGACCAAAATATAAGAAAAATACGATGGCCTGTAAATTCGAAAGCGGTATGTTTTATTTCTCCAAAATACTAAGGCAAAGTGAAAAATATAAGGGCACTCTAGTTTATAAATCCCTTTCAAAATATCACGAGAATAAATCAAAAGTAACGTGGTTATAATTAATTAGTTCGTATGAGTATAAAATGTGAGACTTTAATTTTGTGGTAATAAAAAGCTATTCTCCTACATGTACGTATTCTCCTTATGAATAAATTCCAAAAAGTAATGAAATCCCCCCCACAAAAACAGATTCTCTGTAAAAAAAAGGCGGCATGTTCATTCAGTGCAAACCAAAATTGATACGTAAAATACTCTCCAAAAAAGGTTTGAAATCAATTAAGATCGCCATGTGTTCAAGATTTATATATAAAAAGTAAAAGGCATCATTTGAAAGGAAAATTATTGTAAATCAGGTTACTAAAAAATTCGACTAAAAAAATTTATAAAAAAATTTTAATAAAAAAGAACTTGCCGCGTTTTTTCCTTCAAAATGAAAAATTCAGACAGAGAATTATATTTGATGTTTATGCACTTATGATTTTAAATAAATTCATACTATAAGAGGGGGGAAGACGCACAAAACGAGGATAAACAATAATAATGGTTTATTCGAGATAAGGGCGTACAGAGAGCGAGATGGTGGGTGTTTGAGCGTGTATGTGGGGAAAGTTATGATATTTTGTAATTTCTATCGTTACACTAGAGGCGAAGAAGAGATGAAATAGAAGTGAGGTACATGTACACTTCACTTTTAACAGGTCGGTATATAAATTTGAACTTGTGTGATAGTATAATACGAAAGATGAAATATATCACTTTTAGTAATTCTGTCATTATTATCTATAGAATTAGTTATCTCAGATTAATATAGTTTCTTAATTTCTATGTAGAGTAAGTTGGGCATATTTTAAATAGTGAAATACTGAATATAATTGTGTTACTTATAATTTGCTACAGAAATAAACGTACTGCTATTGAATTCCACCCAGAAGGACTCCAAATCATGTGCGAACCCGAGGGGGTTTCTTTTGAATGAGGGATCGTCCACTTGTTGTTCCAAGAACCAGCTGCATTAGTTTATTCGGTGGGTTAGATCTGCTGCCTCGAGTGCATGGACGTGCGTTCATCCTTCAATATCCTCCCTACCATGATCTGCTGATTCTAACCTCTGTTGCCACAGCCCAAATGCCCATCGAAAGTTATTCCTTATTCTTTCTAGCACAGATCTATATTGTGCTGCATCTGTATTCTTCTGGGACTTCCTAAAATAATTATAAAAACCCCATATAATTCAGCTCTAACAAGTACAATCTTATCGACGAAATCTTTCGATGTAATGATTCCGAAATGTTTCTACGATATTTTGCAACATTCGCGAATTTATCAAGAAATATATATTTCTAACATACGGTAGTATTCACGAATATTGCAAAATATCGCAGGAATGTTACAGAAAAGTTACTTGCAAAAACGTGCTTTGTGGGATGTAAATGATTATACCAGAGGCGAAGAAGAGATGAAATAAAAGTGAGGTACATGTACATTTCACGCTTGACAGGTCGGTATATAAATTGGAACTTCTGATAGTATAATACGAAAGAGGAAATATATCGATAAAGAAAAAATAATAATAAAGTAGTTACTACATTATTGTAATCCAATTCTATTGCATCCTTTATTTTTCTGCCACGACTTTGATTGTTGATAGTGGATGGATCAGCTAATAAATTTAATTTTTATTCACTATCAACAATCAGTCGCGGCAGAAAAATAAGGGATACAATGGAATTGGATTACAGTAATGTAGTAACTACTTTATTACTATTTTTTCTTTATCGATATATATTTCCTTTTTCGTATTATACTATCCCAAGTTCGAATTTATATACCGACCTGTCAAACGTGAAGTGTACATGTACCTCAATTTTATTTCATTAAGTATTACTGCAGAACGAGTAGGTAAGAAGATTTTCATGAAGACTCATGATTTTTTGACTTGTCATCTCGTACAGGTGCAACCGAAGAGGATCTAGCTCGTGTCCTGTCCACAAAAAGATGACTCGATGGACATTGGAGAATGTCAGACTTGTCACCGAGCGCCTATATCCCACGGTACATTAATTGCAATACGCGTTTCTCCTTTCAACTATTCCAGCGTTAAATAACTTTTACTTCTTTCAAGCTAATAACCTCTTTTGAACTGTTTGTGGTAGGTGGCAGCGATTGATAATAGTGACTCGTCGTAGACAAGTTCGTCTATTAAAACTAAAAAGCAATTCGGTGTACCGAACTACTACTGCGATAATGTGCCCGAGCTCACGGTCTATTCTGCGATTAACATTAACGTAATCATGATTATGCTCAGGTGATGGGTGTTCCAAAAGAGGTAAAGTTGATACTAAACATCGGATGCTGTAAGCTGACTTGCTAGTGTATGCTTTGCAACTGGAATATCATCGCAGGAATAATTTGTCTACGATTAGTCACAATCATTGATCGCTGCCCCCTACGATGAACAGTTTGTACAAGGTAAATACTTTGAAAGAAGTGAAAGTTATTTAAAGCAGGAATAATTGAAACGAAAAGCGCATATTGCAATAAATGTACCGTGGGTAATAGGCGCTCGGTGACAAGTCTGATATTCTCCGATGTCCATCGAGTCATCTTTTTACGGACAGGACACGAGCTAGGTCCTCTTCGGTTGCACCTGTACGAGATGACATGTCAGTCTGCAGTAATACCCTTGGCAAAGTTTTCCATTGAGTGTTTAATGGTAATGAATGGGACCTAAAGGTAATCAATGGGATCGCAATGGAAATTCAGAGGGAAAAATGAACTAGCACTTTCTACCATTCAATATAAATGGGAATCCACTGGCAAATCAGTGGGAAATATTGAAAGGTATGTATTCCCATTCGTTACCAATGGAGGACCAATGGCAAGTTACTGGGAACATTTAAGTGGTATTTTGTTCTAATGGTAACTAATGGGAGTCCAATGGCAAATAACGGAGTTCCATGCGGAAGCCAGTTACGACTAGACGCGTCGCGGATCGATCGCAGGAAACAGTGCCGATACAGCGATATTACAGGATAATCGCAGCGATTTTTCGGATCAGGGGAGAGCAGAGCGTGCCGCCAGCAAGAACATGCAGGATTAAGAGAGGGGACTGCTCTAGATTTCAAAGGAGGGTTTCAAAAAAGTTAAAAGAAAAGGTGAGGTTAGGGGAAGATGGGCAGTGGAAGAGGAGGTGGAGCACGCGGGGGGATGATTCGGGCGTCGTCGGATCAGGAAAGTCGGAAAAAGCCGAGGGGACAGCGGGAAGACCGACCGAGGCGCCAGAAGGAAAGCGGAGGAAAGGCAGACCAAGAAGCGCGAACAGAGATGACGCGGCTGCGGCTGCGGCCACGGGCGGTCTTGAACACAAATAGCTAAGTAAAGTATCACTCAACAAATGGGAAATGGATGATTATAATTGAATGGGAATTAATTCCATTTCACGAATGGTAATGTCAACAGTATGAAAACACCATTCAATGAATGGGAAAATAAATGGGATGTCGAATGGTAGTATAAGTGGGAAAGATACCATTGGCAAAACCCCATTGATTTACCTTTGACAGACTGTCAGTGGTATCCAATGGGATTTTTTAAATGGTATTTAATGGGAGACTTAGCCAAGGGTACTTAATGAGATAAAAGTGAGGTACATGGTACACTTCACGTTTGACAGATCGGTATATAAATTCGAACTTGGGATAGTATAATACGAAAGAGGGACTATATCGATAAAGAAAAAATAATAATAAAGTAGTTACTACATTACTGTAATCCAATTCCATTGTATCCCTTATTTTTCTGCCACGACTTTAATAGTTGATAGTGAATAAAAATCAAATTTATTAGCTGATCCATCCACTATCAACAATCAAAGTCGTGGCAGAAAAATTAGGGATACAATAAAATTGGATTACAATAATGGAATAACTACTTTAAACACTTGGGGAAACTCACCGAAGAAACCCGAATAATTATCTTCAATTGTACACTTGATTTCGAGGTTACATGCTTCGATCTCCCGAATTGACAGCTACCGGGAGATCAGGGGGGCCTTTCTCGAGTCACTCGTATCTTTGCGTGCACGCAACTCAGCGAAGAGACCAATCAGGTTCAAGTATTCCGTTGCGGCGGGGGTCCTGATTGGTCTACTCGCTAAGAAACGTATACGCATCTTTGCGAGTAGAACAATCAGGACCCCCACCACAACGGAATACTTGATCTGCAACAGTTAATAGATGATTTTGATTCGCATTGGCATGTTTATGATGATATTTGCAATGAATGTTCTACTCGGATTGAAATGAGTCGTAAGGTCGGCATCGAAGCTGTAAATGATGTAGTAGTAATTACATTAAATTTATTTATGAGTAAGGGCGAAATTTCAACGGTGCATGCAAAAAGATTTCTTAAAACTATTCCAACGTCTCGAGTTAATATATGTAACAACAAATATACTGTCACAAGTGGTATCTTTACAACTGATGAAACAATTCGTCATGGTCATTGGAAGAGTATACTTAGAGAGAGAGTTGAAGGTAAAACGTCTTCATGGATTTCTGTAGACGACCAAAATATAAGAAAAATCCGATGGCCTGTAAATTCGAAAGCGGTATATGTTTTATTTCTCCAAAATACTAAGGCAAAGTGAAAAATATAAGGGCTCTCTAGTCTATGAATCTCTTTCAAAATATCACGAGAATAAATCAAAAGTAAGTAAGTGGTTATAATTAATTGGCTCGTATCGGTATAAAATGTGAGACTTTAATTTTGTGGTAAGAGAAAGCTATTCTTCTACATGTACGTATTCTCCTCATGAATAAATTCCAAAAAGTAATGAAATCCCCCCACAAAAACAGATTCTCTGTAAAAAAAGGCGGCATGTTCATTCAGTGCTAACAAAAATTGATACCTATACGTAAAATACTCTCCAAAAAAGATTTGAAATCAATTAAGATCGCCATGTTCCAGATTTATATATAAAAAGTAAAAGGCTTCATTTGAAAGGAAAATTATTGTAAATCAAGTTACTAAAAAATTCGACTAAAGAATTTATAAAAAAAATAAATAAATTTAATAAAAAAGAACTTGCCGCGTATTTTTCCTTCAAAATAAAAAATTCAGACAGAATTATACTCGATGTTTATGCACTTATGATTTTAAATAAATTCATACACTTATATGATACCACCAGTATACCGAATGTCGCACGGGAAACCAATCAGGCGGGGGCCTTTTGAATTTCTCTGAATTTGACTTCGGCAGTGCAATTTATGAATTACTCTAGTACCGTCCAAGCACTACCAATTATTCGGTATATTGGACAAAAGATGAAAAATTAAACGCGGCAAGTTCTTTTTTATTACAATTTTTTTTATAAATTCTTTAGTCGAATTTTTTAGTAACTTGATTTACAATAATTTTCCTTTCAAATGATGCCTTTTACTTTTTATATATAAATCTGGAACATGGCGATCTTAATTGATTTCAAATCTTTTTTGGAGAGTATTTTACGTAGGTATCAATTTTTGTTAGCACTGAATGAACATGCCGCCTTTTTTTACAGAGAATCTGTTTTTGTGGGGGGTTGTATTATACTCCCGCGAGAGAGAGAGAGAGACCGGCATGCTCAAGTGGCCGATACTCGCGTCGCCGATACTGTTACGTCGCACAATTATGTTTTACTTTATTTTACAACGATTTATTTTGTTGTTTGGCAATATGTTTATATGTACCCGAAAGAGCTCTTTCTGCTCTACAAAACTGTTATAATTGTTATTTCGAATAATTAAATTTTTTATTATTTTTCTGGCTTAGAAATGGAATATCCAGGGGGCAAAAATCAGCAGTTTCGACATCTGCTTTTCTTCGCTTTTCATCGAGGTCAAAAAACTGCCGTATACGGAGAAGGTGTTATAGGCGAGTCTTTGATAAAAAAGATGTCGAAAATTCTGATTTTTTCTTCCTGGATATTCCATTTCTAAGGGCCTGAAAAATAATAAAAAATTGTTATTCGAATAAACAATTATAATAGTTTTGTAGAGCAGAAAGAGTTCTTTCGAATGAATATGAACACTTTGCGGAACAGCAAACAAATCGTTGTAAAATGAAAGAAAATAAAAGAAAACGCTACGAACTTATTTTCCAACCCAAGAGCATCGCGATCATAAATATTTCGTCAAACTAGGATTCATCTCGCCATCAGCGAAGCAGTACATTTCGGCGAATCTAGGCTGCTAATGAGTTCGCAGTCCCGCACCTTTCCTGAAAGGGTTAATTACTGGACGAATCGGAATGAACCTTTGCCGAAATATTCGGTTATCTATTGAAATCGTCATTTCTCTCCTTTACAAATAGGCCAGGCAACATAGGCCAAAAAGGGGGTGTAGGCGAAATAATTCTCGGAAAGCTGGAAATGGTTTTAATCTTTTCATTAGCATGTAAAAAGAGTTTTTTAAAGTTTGCACCAATTTTCTGCTTGTGCTGTATGAGGGATGTCCCAAAAACTTCGAAATTTTTCGACTATTTTCAGTTTTTCACTAATAACTCCTAAATGATGCATTTTTAGGAAAATTTTACTCGTTTATAAATTAAATTATATAAAATTCTACGTAAAATGAGCCCATATATTTGAAATTAGGTCAAGTAGTATAGACGATATGCATGTTTGAAAAACAACCATTTCTTAAATTTTTTAAGAAAAATTCATATTTTGGATTTTTAGACCTTATTTCCATTACGTAAAATGTATTATATGAAATTATTCTGTATTTGGAATTTATATTACAACAAGTGTGCTGTATCAGATATACGTAAGCTGCATTCTTCTGCCCCCTCCCCTGCTATTAGCGTAACCCATAAGTTTCTTCCGCGCCACGCTATGAATGACTCTAGCCGGCTATTATCGAGAATAACTAGAGATAACAGTGACTGCAAGAAATTCATAGACTGGTTCCTTTGCCATAATCCCTTTCCAGTAGGGGAGTACGTAATGTCACTATCTACTGAAATTGTAGGAGATGAAAACGTAAATTGTGCCATCTGTCAGACCAAATCTGTTCACCAAATCCTTAGTACAGAATACTTTCAACTTAGCTACTCTTCCTCCAACTGAAGAAGCTGCTAGACTGCACGCAATGAGGGCTTTTCTACAAATTAATTTGTGGAATGGTTATTTGATGGACCTAGTTCAATGGGGTTGGAAGGTTACTAAGCATGGGCTGCTTCCAGTACCATCAACAGCCGAACAAGCCCCGCAGGAACTGCTTAATAACACTGCCTGCAAATGCTTGAAAGGGTGCCGAAAAGCTTGTGGTTGCAGGAAGCAAGGAATGAAATGTTCCCCAATATGCTTTAATTGGAAAGGAGCGTCCTGCACTAATACACCAGATGAAATTGATGATGACTCAAACGACGACGAAGTGAGCTACCTGACAATGTTAACGAATTAGAAGACCTCCTGGATGACGAGAACCTTAAAATGGACCAATTTCTTCAGTCAGCTTCTACTTCCAAACGTAGCAAATTGAATTAACGTTGTATTTATATAATTTTTAAATTTTGTTATCAATTTTTTACCCACACATCGAAACTTACATCAAAGCTTTTTGTACTTCAACTCAATTTCTTATGTTTTAATTACATATTTTCATCACAATGTGCATTCTTATATTTAAATCCCTGGATTCAGCACCAAATATTGTACCAGTGTTCGCATATACGATCTGATAAACGATATGATAACTGTAGGATATATCAAGCTATTATATCATTTATTTCATATATTACATTTTATATTGCAAAAATAAAGCAAATAATGTATAAGCTGTTTATGGGGTCGGCTGCAGTCATCGCAGAGCTCTTTCACAGTGCATTTCACACACACACACATTGGTGATAAAGTCTCTTTAAAAATTTTTCTCTACACCGTTCAAAATGGATAGTCAACATAAACATTTACGACATATTATGCTTCATTGCTTTAAAAAAAGTAATAGTACAAAGGACACTGCAGACGAGATTTTCACCGTTTACGGGGGTGGTACTACGACTATTAGGATCGTCCACAATTGGTTTAAGAAATTCAGAGCTGGCAATTTTGACTTGAAAGATGAAGACCGCAGCGGCCGCCCAGCAACGACGGATACGGACCTTATCAAGAGTATGTTCCACACCTATTGACGGAGACCGGCCTTATGAACCGTGTCTCTACGTGCGATTTGCTTCTTCAGCGACATGAAAGAAATCCTTTCTTAAGCATATTTATATTATATATATATATATATATATATATATATATATTTATGTTATATAAACATAGCCGGCTAGAGTCATTCATAGCGTGGCGCGGAAGAAACTTATGGGATACGCTAATAGCAAGGGAGGGGGCAGAAGAATGCAGCTTACGTATATCTGATACAGCACTCGCTGTAATATAAATTCCAAATACAGAATAATTTCATATAATACATTTTACGTAATGGAAATAAGTCTAAAAATCAAAAATATGATTTTTCCTTCAAAAATTTAAGAAATGGTTGTTTTTCAAACATGCATATCATCTATACTACTTGACTTAATTTCAAATATGTGGGGCTCATTTTACGTAGAATTTTATGTACTTTAATTTATAAACGAGTAGAATTTTCCTAAAAATGCATCATTTAGGAGTTATTAGTGAAAAACTGAAAAAAGTCGAAAAATTTCGAAGTTTTTGGGATACCCCTCATACAGCACAAGCAGAAAATTGGTGCAAACTTTAAAAAACTGTTTTTACATGCAAATGAAAAGATTAAAACCATTTCCAGCTTTCCGAGAATTATTTCGCCTACAACTCTATGTTGCCTGGCCTAAAAGCTGAATGCATTTCGAATGCATTCGAAATATAGCGGTATCTGCGAGAAGTGGTTCATTTCAATTCGTTCGGTAATTAGCCTTCCGGGAAAGGTGCAGGACTGCGAATACATAAGCAGTCCTCGTTGCCGAAATATACCACCCGAACTGCGTGCACTATAATGTGCACTATAATAGAATTTGTAATGTATCTGAAATTCTGAGAAACAGCGATTAATGTTTTATCACTGTCCTTGTCAAGTAAAATTCCTTGATTCCGTTTATGATTTCCTAGAAATTTGTTAGTTTAGTGAACACTTCGTTCGTTCGATCAAAGTTACTTCGTATACTGAGAAAAGAGTTTATTTGCAATTAATAAGTGTATACTTGATTATGGCGGAAAAAATATTTTGTTGGACCAAGTAAGTAAATATACTCGATGATTCTTTAATATTGCGACAAACTTCAAGGATGGGTTCCTTGGATGAAAATAAGAAAAACAAAACAAAACAAAACGTGTGGCCGCCACACGCGGAAGAAGTAAAACTTCGATACCAGTTTCTCTGAATTTGATTCCGGTGGTATTAGTTTCAATTGGCTCTATACAAGTCTTTTATAATGCTTCTTCGTAGCGTAGTACGTACACGTAGTTTGCGTGTTCCGACAAACGATACACAGTGGTCCGGCGATCTAAGCAAACGCGGTCATAAGTATATCAATAACTAAAGATATACTGTTAAAATAAAAGACCAAAAATTAACCAAATATTTATTCTACTACGATAACGTAAATGGAACATAATAAAAAAATATATTAAACTGAAACATTCATTATTAAATGATATAAAATAATTCAAAAACATACTTATATATAAGAACTTTTTCCAGAGGTGGTAATAGGAAAAGTAGTTGGAAAAAATAATTTAACAAAAAGCACATTTCCCTAATGCTTACAATAAAAGTCAAAAGCAGCTTAATAATTAAAAAAGATATAGGTATTATACTGGTACCTAGTATTATTCCAAAATATGCATCCTTGAAAACGTACACTTATAAAACGTACCTGAAACCAAGCAAATTGTTTTAAATAGAGAAAACTGATTTCGTAACAATAAGACTGCGAAACCATAAAAATTCAATACATTAAAATGGGATAAGAATGGCATGTAAAATGTTATATAATAATCAAGGGCATGCTTCAAACTATAACTTAAACCAAAAAATGTACGTATCTGAACTTAGCATCATAGTAAGCAGTTATGAATATTATGGACTTTTGACCTATTTCAGAACCACTATGCGATGGTCGGAATTCTGATTAACGATCCTTAGTAATTAGTATCACCGCGATATACAGGGTGTAACAGAGTAAGTGTTACAACGTGAAACTGTAGATTCCTTATGAAAGAAGAAAAAGATTTTTCCTCTTACAAAAATTTTCTGCAGGCTGTCGTTTTCGATATAAGGTAAAACAGGGTGAGTTGGCGAATGGAGTTGGCCCCTCGTTTCTATGGAAAGAAATGGAAACGAGGGGCCGACTTCATTCGCCAACTCACCCCGTTCTACCCTACAGGATGTCAGTTTTGAAAAAAAAAACGTTTTTCTTTAAACCACGAACTACTTTTTATTAGGTGTCAACACTCAAATCTGATAAAAATAGTTCGAGGTTTAAAGAAAAACGATTTTTTTTTTCAAAACTTTGACATCCTGTATATCGAAAACGAAAGCCCGCAGAACATTTTTGTAAGAGGAAAAATCTTTCTCGCCATCGATATGTATGCAACACCTAGGAATAGTTGAAATAACCAGCTGTGGCATGTCCATAGCAGTACTTGAGGTACTTTGATCCATATTCTGGAGAAACACACGATCGCTCGTGCTGGAAACTCCTTTGACGCGGCTCAGCTACCGACAGAAGCCCGATATTTTTTCTTCAATAAAATATATATAATTTGAAAGATGACACTACAAGCTATATTTTGATGCCAATAGATATTAATTTATTTCAATTATTTGCAAGTGAATCATAGTTCAACGGTACCTCACCGTGGTGTATGAATACTTTTTACCCCACTGTATTTTTCGAGTGGGCAAGGATGCCGTTGCTCGTCCCTGGCCATAAAAGGAGTCATGTTGCATCGAATGACGGTTCGATTCTTTGTACCTTGATAAGCCAGGTATTAAGTTAATCCGACCGGCCATCTATTAGATTCGTCTTGTCTTCCCTTTACAAAGCTGATTTATTATTCTAAGTATAGCGGTATCTATTACAATAGGTATTTTTTGTCGGAAATGGCTTCTTCAGATGCGGTCGGTAATTACCCCTTCCCGAGCATGGTTAGGGACTGCGAGCGCACGTGCTGCCTAGATTTGCCGAAAAATACCCCGTACTGTTTCGTAGATTCCGAGAGTAGCTATAGATTTGCGAGGTATTTCTGACTGTGATACTATTAAACGGTTCGAAGCATTGTGTCGAATTCCGTTTATCGCGAGACGGAACAGCGACCGATAGCAGAGTTAAGAGAGAATAAACTAAATGCGCTTTGAATTAGACAGGATGGTTAATACTTGACGGTAGGTTATAAATTAACAGTTTCTCCGCTCATTATTTCTCGTTAGAATAGCAGTCCTAAATTAGTATAGAATATTCGAATTTACCGCTATAAAATAAAGTAACCCTTGAAGGTTATACGGGCTTTGGTGAACGAGTTATATACAGGGTGTAACAGAGTAAGTGTTACAACGTGAAACTGTAGATTCCTTGTGAAAAAAGAAAACGATTTTTCCTCTTACAAAAATGTTCTGCGGGCTTTCGTTTTCGATATACAGGATGTCAGTTTTGAAAAAAAAAATCGTTTTTCTTTAAACCTCGAACTATTTTTATCAGATTTGAGTGTTGACACCTAATAAAAAGTGATCTCGTGGTTTAAAGAAAAACGTCTTTTTTTTCAAAACTTTGACATCCTGTAGGGTAAAATGGGGTGAGTTAGCGAATGAAGTCGGCCCCTCGTTTCCCTTTCTTTCCATAGAAACGAGGGGCCAACTCCATTCGCCAACTCACCCTGTTTTACCTTATATCGAAAACGACAGCCTGCAGAAAATTTTTGTAAGAGGAAAAATCTTTTTCTTCTTTCATAAGGAATCTACAGTTTCACGTTGTAACACTTACTTTGTTACACCTTGTATATCGCGGTGATACTAATTACTAAGGATCGTTAATCAGAATTCCGACCATCGCACACTGGTTCTGAAATAGGTCAAAAGTCCATAATATTCATAACTGCTTACTATGATGCTAAGTTCAGATACGTACATTTTTTGGTTTAAGTTATAGTTTGAAGCATGCCCTTGATTATTATATAACATTTTACATGCCATTCTTGTCCCATTTTAATGTATTGAATTTTTACGGTTTCGCAGTCTTATTGTTACGAAATCAGCTTTCTCTACTTAAAACAATTTGCTTGGTTTCAGGTACGTTTTAGAAGTGTACGTTTTCAAGGATGCATATTTTGGAATAATACTAGGTACCAGTATAATACCTATATCTTTTTTAATTATTAAGCTGCTTTTGACTTTTATTGTAAGCATTAGGGAAATGTGCTTTTTGTTAAATTATTTTTTCCAACTACTTTTCCTATTACCACCTGTGAAAAAGTTCTTATATATAAGTATGTTTTTGAATTATTTTATATCATTTAATAATGAATGTTTCAGTTTAATATATTTTTTTATTATGTTCCATTTACGTTATCATAGTAGAATAAATATATGGTTAATTTTTGGTCTTTTATTTTAACAGTATATCTTTATAACTAAGACATAAATTTACATCGCACAAATCAGTTATGTAACTCATTAATATACTCATGATCGCGTTTGCTTAGATCGCCGGACCACTGTGTATCGTTTGTTGGAACACGCAAATTAACAAACTGTAAACTGCGGCACGCTGGCGCAGAAGTAGGTAGACTAGAGTCGCCGTTCTCCCGGGGAGCAGGCTGCTTTTCACGGTCTTGACCAGTAGAAGTAAGTTCACCCGTTTTCGTGCGATGGGAGCGCTTCCGCAGTTACAGAATAGTGATTCCTTCACTCTCCTTGCTTTTTCAGTGAACATCGCCCGCTCCTCACTTAGAGAATAGGTGCCCATACACACAGAGGTCGAACTGTCGGTTTGGAACAGCGCGGTTCAAACCGGCAGTTTTACCTTTCAGTTAGTGGGCGCGCCACGCGCCAGATCGAACTGTCAGGCTGACCCGTCAGTCCAGACCGACGGGAAAAACTGCCGCCGTCCACTAACATGCGTTTTAGCACGACAGACGGAACGTCGGTTCGTACCGCTTAATATCATCCTAATCTAAGCGAAAGCGCTATTTAGGCCCTTCGTTCACCGACAAGATAAACCGACAATTCTGTGTATGGGTACCTATTTAAAAATATCGTCGTAGACATTTGGATTTTTATATGTTAATATTTATTAGAGAAAAATGCTCAAAACCGGCGATTAAGAATCTGTATGAAGCTTGTTGAAGCGGTTGAAAAGTATCCGCTAAGTTAAAACAAAACAAAAATCATCGGAAAATACCAATTTTAGTGAAGTTAGAGGCATTTGTTTACAAGAGCGCGCGGGCGCTACGGCGCGTATTTATGTACAAAATTCAATATCTCGAGAACTATTCATCATAACAAAATGAGATAAAAACCAATCGTTTCGTCTTGAAATTCTCTACATTTTTTCCGCAGCATGTCTCGATAACTTCTCAATAGTTTTCGAGATATTTAAAGAAAAAGCCGTACAAAAAATACATTTTTATTAAAAATTAAAAAGCAAACTTTGGCTTTATGTCACATTTGTTCTATATATTTTTCCGAGTATTTTAAAAAAAGAAAAATTAAAATCGTACACTCTTTCTTATGAAGTAAAAGCGCAACAAAATCGATTTTCTCAGCACGTCTACTGTCGGTCGACACTACGGGTCGACCTGCAGTTTTGCGGCCGGCCGGCCTGTGGCGGTTCGACCTGTCAGTTTTAACCGCGGATTTCTATTCTGCGTTAGTGGATGACGACGGTTAAAACCGACGGATCGACCTCTGTGTGTATGGGCACCTAATAGCTGTTTAGGTACACGTTTCAACGGTCGGGCATGAGCTGGGCGAGGGAAGCTCTCACCCGTGGAACGGTCACTTCCCAGGTACGCTCACTCTCCCCGGAATTACAGAATAGCCGTCCAGGGGTCGCGACAGGACATTTGTTACTCCTACCTCAAAACACCGATTCCTTAACCCTCCGTTACTCGCGCAAAATACTGTCTATGCTAAATCAAATGGAGTGGGCTACAATAGTAGCCCGCGCGATACTGTAGAGAACATTTCCAATGTTAAAACGACCTATGTACAGAATAGGTAATGCAATGGATGCCAAAATTATAAAGTCACATTTGCCGCAAATACAATGCTCTTTTGAAGTAGATAACTTTGGCAACGGCATAGTTTGTGTAAGATCCATAGTTATCTAGCATGTGTTTTTATCAACGGCAGAAATTGTTCGGTCTCATTTTTATATATTAAAAGCAAATTCATAGTTTCTTTGTGCTCTAGCAATTTTTCTCCAGCATCACAAATACTGCATGTGTCGTTACAAAATTATAGTGAATTTACCTGTAAAAATACCCGGCTTAGAGCTTCGCGTTATAACGCGTATATGTACGGATACGCAAGTACGAGTATATTTTGCGCGAAACTCTACCGAGTTTTTTGATTTGTTTTTTTGATAGCTAAGTTTATGAGCAACATCTGGAATATCATTTAATCTACGCAAAACATGTAATCAAATTAATGTAATGCATTTCAATGAAAACAATTATTTTACAAAAGCAGTGGACTATCCTTCTGGACATAGAATCTTCTGTAAGGAAATATATGTATAGAGATAGAGAAGAGCAAAGAAGAGATCCCAGTAATGGCAGAAAGTAGAAAGATTTCATGGTTTTACGGATGAACCTGATTAGGCCGTATGAACGAGGAAATGGATCACGTCCTCTAGTGCTCGTAAAGCAATGCTCCTCGACTTTGTCTACTTCTCTGTGAAAGGACACGTAAGCCGTTCCATCTATAGCTTTTTATACGTTCCTTTTACAGAGGAACCTTGTGCGACTATCGTTACTCGGCCAACGTTCTGGCAAACGTGACCTGAAAAATAGTTGGTATAGGAACTTGGCACTACATTCGGATATCAATATTTTTTTAAGTGGAATATACAGGGTGTTACTTAATGATAGGCCGTAATTGCAAGGGCATATTACTGAATCAATTTCCAGTGTATATTAACATGTGTCCTAAAATGTCTGGTTTTCAAGATACAGGACGTCAAAGTTTAAAAAAAAAATCGGTTTTTTTAAGAATATCTCGAAGATCCTTGTGCCGATTTTGTTGACATTTGGCACTGTTGTTTATTGTAATAAGACGTTAAGTTAGTACTAACTAGAAGATAATTATGAGTTCCAGTGGCGTCTCGGGGGATAGTCTCACGAATAATATTGACAAAAAAAGTGTACATTTTAGGACACATGTTAATATGAACTTTTCTACTGGAAATTGATTCAGTAATGTGCCCTTGCAATTACGGCCTATCATTAAGTAACACCCTGTATAGGGTAACTGGTACCGCGACGTATTCCTTTGAAGATGTGTTAGTAGAGATAATTTGCAGTCGATTGAATAATCCACTTGTTGATAATAATTTGCAGTCGATTGAATAATCCACTTGTTGATAGAAATAAAAAAAGGATAATTTTGTTTTTGTAATTTTTTTTGCCTCTACCGTTAATACACATAGTAGTTCATATTATGTATCAAAAATTATGTTAAATAGTTTGATATGACAATAATACAGCAGCTAAAACTTGTAACGGTTGTTAGAAACTTTAACCCAATTGTAGATTCACAGGATTTATTTCAAAAATTTGTGAATACATTAAACGTACAAATTATTTTAAAAACTTCTCTGCTTCATCACCTTTCAAATGAGGTACAGTTTTAAGAAAGGGCATAGCCGGGTTTCCATGTGAGATCTGCCCCAGAGCCGATTTAAATTTCTAATCAACTTTTCAAAAGTACTCGGCCTAAGTATATTTTTGCCAAAGTTTCGGACCATTATCCGCTATATTGAATTCGTAATGGCGGATTTTGCAATTTTCGTTTTTTGGCTTTTTAACCAAAACTAATCATCAGAAAAATCTGAAAAAATTCACAGTATTTTTCATCATCATGATACACATTCTGAATTTTTTTTGCAATTTTTCCGAATCAAAATTCGCGAAAAAAAATTGCGAAAATTTTTACACGCTATTTTTTTTGGTTCCTATCGCGACGCCAACCCACATTTTTCACCAATGCATAGCCCATTCCGAAATACACTTTATAGAATTTTTCAGATTTTTGCAAGGGGTGCGCGCGGATTAAAATAATCGAAAAATCCCTCATAATGAGTATTTCCGTCTATTTTACTCGCGGAGTACAATTATAAAAATATTTGACTCGTAAAAATTATGTTTTTCGGGAGTTTCAGTTAATTCAAAACCAACCACGCGGTACTGCAAACATTTTTGCGGAAATGAAATTTCAATTTTTCGCGCAGCTTTGTCATTAAACTTTTAAAAAAACTAAAATGTCATGAACATTCATGCACGATCCATTACACCATATTATTTTAAAAATGTAAATGCATATTCAAATAATTGTTGGAGGGTGAAAATTACAAAAAAATTGTACATGTATCACTGGAATTTCTTGGCGCATCAGGAACTCGCAGCTTTATCAGTATTATGAGTTCGACACTATGTTAATGGCGTAAAACCCAATTACCAAAAAAGCACTTCTGGTCGGAAAAGTAAATAAGTAGTTAATAATAAAGCAATGTCTATGAGTTGAAACAATACGGGAAAAAGGAAGTTCAACTATTTCCTGAGGGGTCTTTTGTTTGCGAATCTTCACACTTGATTCGAATGGTAGGTCACTATCAGGCATTTCAGCATCTGAATGTTGCTCGGCTTGTTCGGCGTTAGGGTGATCCGAAGATCTACGACATGAGTCGCATAAGACATCGCCGATTGCGAATTCTTTTCCTTTTAAAGGTTGATTCTCACTATACGTTCCGTTTCCGTTCCATATCGGTTCCGTTCCGTTTACATAAATTATTATGACATGAAAATAAGTGTAGGTATACACACTTTCCGTTCCGTTTAGCGAGAGGTCACAATGATCTCGCGCGTTCTAGATCTCCCTCGACTTCTATTCGTCCATATAATGTAACATATTCTCCATCAATATTTCTTTTTTTTTAACATTTCATGCACCCAAAATCTTCGTTTTTTTCTTTTTAAGCAAGCTTTTTCATCTAACGTAATAGCAGCTATGATTACGTTTTCATCGGACCACATTTTAACACTATTGCATACAACACCCACTATTTTGATGGAAAGGAAACTGAACATTGACGGAAAAATGTGAACAGACTAGAATTTTACTGAACGTATCTGGAACGGTTATGGAACGGAAACGGAACGTATAGTGAGAATCAACCTTAATTCAGAGTATCGGGCTACATCAAATTCAGTATTTAATTCTCGCCGATGTCCACTACATTTCCAAAGTAAAACATTGCAGTTCGAACATCTGCGGTGTTTTGGATCTGATTTCGACATTATATTCTGTAAAAGATAGAGGAAATCAAGAGACACGGTAGTGTCTCGCGGCATGTTCATTCAAGTCGTCAGAACGACACCGCTAGCGCTGTCGCCGCGAGCACCCGTGTATATTTACAGGAAAAATGTCTGCCCCCTTCACCCCTCAATTTTAACATCAAATTTTCTCAATAAATATACGGTTATAACCAAAACTATGCTTAGTTACGCCATATAAATCGACTATTCTCTATCGATAGAGACCAGAGTAAAAATGTTGTAAGTTATATATTAACAGAGATTTTTCCTTAGCAACGCGAAGCCACGCCCCTCGCGCCTCAAAAGTCGAGAATCCGATTTCTCGGGCGATATATATATGTCAAAATCTCACAAAAATTCCGCCTGTCTTCGGCGGTATTCAGCCATGGTCGGAAATGTGTACACAGATGCGGCCACACGCATACGCCATCAAAAATGTATGTGAGAGTGTATGAGAGAATATATTCCTTGAATGTTTAGTTATTTTTCAAAATTAATAAAATATTTCCATTCGCGAAACGATTTCCCTCGCATTTTTTCGATCCTCGGACGCGCTTGTTAATAAAAAGTAAAAATTCAGTGTAATCGGAGTAGTGAATCTCAATAGTGGTGAATGTGACAGACGCTCCGTATAGTTTAATAATCGTTTGTATTTTTTTCGATCGAGATAGTGAACGGATGCAGTGGTATTCTTCTCTCCAATGCTTGTGCATCAAGAAAGGAGCAGGAAAGGAGACGGTCTCGGAAGAATTGCCATCAGATAAGTTTAATTGCCATTTGACAGCTTTAACCTCACTTTCACAATGGAAGGACAATATCTTTGTGTTCGTTCTATTTTTTGTTTTCAGGGTCATGCGAGCACGGGAAAAATCGAAGAAAATCAATCATCAATACAAGTCGTGGCAGAATAGGAGATGAAATGGAATTGGATCACAATAATCAAGTAATTACTTTATCACTATTTTTCTCTATCGATATATTTCCTCTTTCGTAGTATTACAAGTTCCAATTTACACACCGACCTGTCAAACCTGAAGTGTACATGTACCGCACTTCTATTTCATCTCTTCTTCGTCTCCGGTGTAATGACGGTCAATGAGGAATTACTGATACCGATTAGGCAGATAAGTGCTGAATAACGTAGTATAATACGAGAGAGGAAATATATCATTTTTAATAATTCTGTCATTATTAGAATATAATTGATTAACTCAGATATAGTTTTTTAATTTCTACGCTCGAGTAAGTTCGGTATATTTTAAAGAGTGAAATGTGCTGCATATGATTATGTAATTTACAATTTGTTACAGATCGTATGCAAACCCGAGGAGGTTTTTTTTGAACGAGGGATCATCTACTTGCTGTTCCAACAAGAACCAGTTGCTTAGTTTCATTCATTGCATTTGACAGGTCGGTATATAAATTGGTTCTTAATTTTTACGCTGAGTAAGTTCGGTATATTTTAAAAGTGAAATGCTGCATATAATTGTGTAATTTACAATTTGTTACAGATCGTTTGAGAACCCGAGGAGGTTTCTTTCCAACGAGGGATCATCCACTTGTTGTTCCAACAAGAAACAGTTGCATTCATTGCATTTGACAGGTCGGTATATAAATTGGTAGTATAATACGAAAGAGGAAATATATCATTTTTCTTAATTCTGTCATTATTAGAATTGGTTAACTTAGATTAATATAATCTTAGTTTCTACGTTTAGTTAGTTCAGTATATTTTAAATTGTTTGTGTTATTTACAATCTGTTACAGATCGTATGCGAACTCGAGGGGGTTTCTTTCGAACGAGGGATCATCGTCTTGTTGTTCCAAGAACCTGCTGCTTTGGTTCATTCGGCGACCTGGATCTGCTGTCCCAAGTGCATGGACGTACATCACTTTAAATGGTCCTTTAATATCATCCGAACCGTAGACTTGCTATAACCTCTGATTTTAACCTTTCTTGCCATAGCCTGAATATTCTTTCGAGGGTTATTCCTTACTCTTTATAGCAGAGCATCGATATTTTGCTGCATCTATATTCTTCTGGAACTTCCTAAAATAATTATAAAAACCTTATATAATTCAGCCCGAACAAGTACAATCTTATCGGACTATACCTTATCGGGGAGATTTTTCGACATAATGATTCCGAAACGTTTTTATCGAGAAGTATATATTTCTAACATACTGTAGTGTTCACGAATATTGTAAAATATCGCAGGAATGTTACAGAAACGTTACTTGCAAGAACGTGCTTTGTGGGGTGCAAATGGTGATATTTATAATCCATCGTTACACTAGAGGCGAAGAAGAGATGAAAGAGAAGTGAGGTACATGTACACTTCACGTTTGACAGGTCGGTATATAAATTTAAACTTATGATTGTATAATACGAAAGAGGAAAAACTTATATCGATAAAGAAAAAAAAAATAAAGTAGTTACTCTATTATTGTAATCCAATTCCATTGTATCCCTTATTTTTCTGCCACGGATTTGATTGTTGATAGTGGATGGATCAACCAATAAATTTGATTTTTCTTCGCTATCAGCAATTAAAGTCGTGGCAGAAAAATAAGTGATACAATGTTATTGGATTACAATAATGGAGTAACTACTTTATTATTATTTTTTCTTTATCGATATAAGTTTTTCCTCTTTCATATTATACTATCACAAGTTTCAATTTATATACCGACCTGTCAAACGTGAAGCGTACATGTATGTACCTCACTTTTATTTCATCTCTTCTTTGCCTTTGGTGTAACGATGGAAATGACAAAATATCATCATTTACACCCCGCAAAGCACGTTTTTGCAAGCAACTTTTCTGTAACATTCCTGCGATATTTTACAATATTCGTGAACATTACCGTATGTTAGAAACATTCCTTTACTCATAATATATATTTCTCGATAAATTCGCGAATGTTACAAAATAGTATAGAAGCATTTCGGAATCATTACGTTGAAAGATCTCATCGATAAGGTACAGCTCGATAAGATTGTACTTATTAGGGCTGAATTATATAGGGTTTTTATATCCCAGAAGAATATAGGTGCAGCAAAATATCGATGCTGTGCTGGAAATTTATTTACGAGTAAGGGCAAAATTTCAGCGGTACATGCAAAAGGATTTCTTAAAACTATACCAACGGCTTGAGTTAATACATAGATGTAACAACATATGATTAATGTTTGACTATTTCTTTTCATACCTTCTTTTTGACTTTTGAACATGTATACTATGTAACTATAGCGTAAACTATGTAACTATAGCGTAAAACTCCAAATATAACCTGTATTGGAAAAACAAGTTGCATCATTTATTTTCAAAACAGTGTGACGTGAAAATTTGTACACTATAATAAATAAGTACCATTATAAGAAAATATATATTGTTAATTTTTGAAATGAAGTGTACAATGCTAAATATATGAATCTAAGTGAGGTTTTATTGTAAATATTTTAAATATATTAGTTATATGATGAAATATATGTTCATGCCACAGAGTTTTCCGAAAATAGATTAAGAAAAAAAATAAATTTTATATTATTGTTTAATAGTTGTTGTTTATTTAGCAGATTGTTTAATCTGCTAGCACCGATTGTATTTAATTTACATTGCCAAATATGTGAATCTATAGAATTAGTTAACTCAGATTAATATAGTTTCTTAATTTCTACGTAGAGTAAGTTGGGTATATTTTAAATAGTGAAATACTGAATATAATTGTGTTATTTATAATTTGTTACAGAAATAAACGTGCTGGTATCCAATTCTATCCAGAAGGACTGCAAATCGAATGCGAACCCGAGGGGGTTTCTTTCGAACGAGGGATCGTTCACTTGTTATTCGAAGAACCAGTAGTACATTCGGTTCCACATTGACCGTCGTTACACCAGAGGCGAAGAAGAGATGAAATAGAAGTGAGATACATGTACACTTCACGTTTGACAGGTCGGTATATAAATTGGAACTTGTGATAGTATAATACGAAAAAGGAAATATATCGACAAAGAAAAAATAATAATAAAGTAGTTACTCCATTATTGTAATCCAATTCCAACGTATTCATTATTTTTCTGCCACGACTTTGATTGTTGATAGTGGATGGATCAACCAATAAATTTGATTTTTCTTCACTATCAGCAATTAAAGTCGTGGCAGAAAAATAAGCAATACAATGTTATTGGATTACAATAATGGAGTAATTGCTTTATTATTATTTTTTCTTTATCGATACATTTCCTCTTTTGTATTATACTATCACAAGTTCCAATTTATATAGCGACCTGTCAAACGTGAAGTGTACGTGTACCTTACTTCTATTTCATCTCTTCTTGGCTTCTAGTGTAACGATGGAAATTTACAAATCATAACTTTTCTGTATGTAACAATATATAGCGAATGTCCTCTGGCAGAAACTCCTTATTTTGGATTTCCCTGACATTTGGCTGGAAGTGGTTGGCTCGGTGCTTTAAGAGTTGGCTTCGGGAGAGTGCGCTGCGGTCTTACGAGCTGAGCGAAAAGTGTCAAAAGTCTGATCTCCCGGTACCTGTCAATTCGGGAGATCGAAATCGTTAATTTGTAAATAATGATTACTAATATGTAGAAGTGGTAAGAAATAATCATTCGGGTTTCTTCGATGATATTCCCCAAGTGTTTAAAAACCGGTGTCCGATTTTTGCCAATAACTTGCTTCAACTTCCAGTGATATTATTAAGTATTACTGCAGAACGAGTAGGTTAGAAGATTTTCACGAAGACTCATGATTTTCTGATATGTCATCTCGTACAGGTGCAACTGAAGCGGATCTAACTCGTGCCCTGTCCGTAAAAAGATGACTCGATGGACATTGGAGAATGTCAGACTTGTCACCGAGCGCCTATTACCAACGGTACATTAATTGCAATACGCGTTTCTCCTTTCAACTATTCCAGCGTTAAATAATTTTTACTTCTTTCAAGCTAATAACCTCTTTTGAACTGTTTGTGGTAGGTGGCAGCGATTGATAATAGCGACTCGTCGTAGACAAGTTCGTCTATTAAAACTAAAAAGCAATTCGGTGTACCGAACTACTACTGCGATAATGTGCCCAAGCTCACGGTCTATTCTGCGATTAACGTTAACATAATCGTGGTTATGCTCGGGTGATGGGTATTCCAAAAGAGGTAAAGTTGATACTAAACATCGGACGCTCTGTAAGCTGACTTGCTAGTGTATGCTTCGCAACTGGAACATCATCGCAGGAATAATTTGTCTACGATTAGTCACAATCATTGATTGCTGCGCCCTACGATCAACAATTCATACAAGGTAAATACTTTCAAAGAAGTGAAAGTTATTTAAAGCAGAAATAGTTGAAATGAAAAGCGCATATTGCAATGAAAATACCGTGGGTGAAAGGCGCTCGGTGATAAGTTCGACAATGTCTGATGTCGATCGACTCATTTTCTTCAGGATAGGACAGAAGTTACATCCTCTTTGTTTGCACCTTATGAAAGGGGACATGCAAGAAAACCGTCAAAAACTTCATGAAAATCTTGTAACCTACTCGTTCTGCAGTAATTACTTACTTAATCGCTGGAAGTTGTAGCCACAGTTATGGACACCGATTTTTAAACACTTGGGGAAACTCATCGAAGAAACCCGAATAATTATTTATCACTTCTACACATTATTCAGTATTATTTACAAATTAACAATTTCGAGGTTAGAGACTTCGATCTCCCGGCTACCGGCAGATCTTTACGTGCACGCATCTTAGCGAATAGACCATTCCGGATCAAGTATTCCGTATCAGGGAACGTATACGCATCTTAGCGAGTAGATCAATCAGGACCCCCACCACAACGGAATACTTGATCCTGATTGGTCTATTCGCTTAGATGCGTATACGTAACTTTGCGAGTGACTTGAGAAATTTATTTACGAGTAAGGGCAAAATTTCAGCGGTGCATGCAAAAGGATTTCTTAAAACTATTCCAACGTCTCGAGTTAATATGTAACAACATAGATACTGTCATAAGTAGTATCTTTACATGTGATGAAACATTTCGTCACGGTTATTGGAAGAGTATACTTATTGTTAGAGTTAAAGGTAAAATGTCTACATGGATTTCTGAAGACGACCAAGATATAAGAAAAATCCGATGGCCTGTAAATTCGAAAGCGGTATGTTTTATTTCTCCAAAATACTAAAGCAAAGTGAAAAATATAAGGGCACTCTCTAGTTTATAAATCCCTTTCAAAATATCACGAGAATAAATCAAAAGTAACGTGGTTATAATTAATAAGCTCGTATGGGTATAAAATGTGAGACTTCAATTTTGTGGTAATAAAAAGCTATTCTCCTACATGTACGTATTCTCCTCATGAATAAGTTCCAAAAAGTAGTGAAATCCCCCCACAAAAACAGATTCTCTGTAAAAAAAAGGCGGCATGTTCATTCAGTGCAAACCAAAATTTATACGTAAAATACTCTCCAAAAAAGATTTGAAATCAATTAAGATCGCCATGTTCAAGATTTATATATAAAAAGTAAAAGGCATCATTTGAAAGGAAAATTATTGTAAATCAGGTTACTAAAAAATTCGACTAAAAAAATTTATAAAAAAATTTTAATAAAAAAGAACTTGCCGCGTTTTTTCCTTCAAAATAAAAAATTCAGACAGAGAATTAGATTCGATGTTTATGCACTTATGATTTTAAATAAATTCATACACTTATATGATACCACCAGTATGCCGAACGTCGCACGGGAAACCGATCAGGCGGGGGCCTTCTGGATTTCTCTGAATTTGACTTCGACAGTGCAATTTATGAATCACTCTAGCACAGTCCAAGCACTGCCAATATTCGGTATAGTGGACAAAATATGAAAACTTAAACGCGGCAAGTTCTTTTTTATTAAAATTTTTTTATAAATTTTTTTAGTCGAATTTTTTAGTAACCTGATTTACAATAATTTTCCTTTCAAATGATGCCTTTTACTTTTTATATATAAATCTTGAACATGGCGATCTTAATTGATTTCAAATCTTTTTTGGAGAGTATTTTACGTATCAATTTTGGTTTGCACTGAATGACATGCCGCCTTTTTTTTTTTACAGAGAATCTGTTTTTGTGGTATACAATTACGAAGACGTTATTGGTTAATAGGTATTAAACCTTCTACACATTTAATTACACTATTACTGAAATATTACACTATTATACACACGCACACGCACACACACACATACCCAAAAATGAATAGTTAACAAATCCGAACAACATATAATCATCTGCATACTTATAGAGAGACTAATTATTTTTCCTACCTTTTTTCTACGGAAAACAGTTTGGGGCTGTAGCTTCAACTGCCGAAGAAATATAAACCGATCACATACACTGCTTGATTTGTATTGCGATTAAAGATTGATAGTATTTACAAAAAGCTATATTCACTTCAAAAACACACTTTACGCTGCACGATCCACAAATGTGATAAGATAATGCGCGCGACTGATTGTAGTAGATTGACTCCCACCGGTGGTGCGACTGAATTTATACCAATTGTGTGTTTTAGGGAAATTCTGGACTGTTCCAGAAGTTTTCCGAGTTCTCAGAAAGTCTATTAGTTTCTAGAATATTCTATGATGTTCGAAACGTTTCTTTTTGCTCACTTCATTTATAAATCGTGGTAAATAGATATTATTTTAATTTCAACTTTTTTATATACTTTTATGTACTTTTAATTGTTTACTTATATATTTAGAATTATACATGTAATTGATAAGTGATTTTTTAGGATAGTTTCGTCACAAACGAATCTTGCCTTAACGTTAGTAATTATTTACAAACTTGAAAATTAAGAAGAAATCTCCTTATTTTACAATAATGTAATATAATTGACAGTTGTTAGCAAGAATTTTTGCGAAAAATCTTTGCAATGCCGTGTGATTGGTTTTGAATTAACTGAAACTTCCAAAAAACATAATTTGTACGAGTCAAATATTTTTAAATATAATTGTACACCACGAGTAAAATAGACGGAAATACTCATTATGAGGGATTTTTCGATTATTTTAATCCCCGCGCACCCCGTGCAAAAATCTGAAAAAATTCTATAAAGTGTATTTCGGAATGGGCTATGCATTGGTGAAAAATGTGGGTTGGCGTCGCGATGGGAACCAAAAAAAATAGCGTTTAAAAATTTTCGAAATTTTTTTTTCGCGAATTTTGATTCGGAAAAATTGCAAAAAAATTCAGAATATGTCTCATGATGATGAAAAGTACTGTGAATTTTTTCAGATTTTTCTGATGATTAGTTTTGGTTAAAGAGCCAAAAAACGAAAATTGCAAAATCCGCCTTTACGAATTCAATATGGCGGATAATGGTCCGAAACTCTGTCAAAAATATACTTAGGCCGACTACTTTTGAAAAGTTGATTAGAAATTTAAATCGGCTCTGGGGCAGATCTCACATGGAAACACGGCTATGCCGTTTCTTAAAACTTTGTACTGTGACACGGAGAATCGCTCCGTGTCACAAAAAGGGTACGATCGGCCCTTTCGTGGGCAAGCGTGCGTCCGCGGCGTCGAAACGAGCAGGACGCGCTCGTCCGTGCGCGCGTCGGGTGCACGGGCCGTTTGTCAACGGTTGTCGATCGATCCGTTTTCGAAAAGATCGATCGACAACAGCGACGACCTCGAGGCGGAGACGTCTGAGATTTCGGGTAGAGACGGAAAGCGGAGAGGAGATCGAGGCGAGTCGGAGAGGCCGGAAAACCGGTGCGAAGCAGGCAGTCGAGCCGGAGCTATCGGGCTAGTTCGAGCTTTCCCTAGCAGACCAGAGTAGAGGGAGAGAGGGAGGGAGAGAGAGAGAGAGGGAGGGAGGGAGGGAGCGAGCGAGCGAGCGAGAGAGCGAGCGAGAGAGAGAGAGAGAGAGAGAGAGAGAGAGAGAGAGAGAGAGGTAGGCGAATCGAGCCAGGGTGACCGCGAGAGTGAGGAAGAGAGATAGTCGCTGCACCGCCACCCGCTCAGACGAGAGGAAGGGCCACACGGCAGGAGCATCCAGTCGCCGCTGAAGGGCCACCGCCACCCGGACCGGAAGGACACCGCCCGTCGGCAACCGTCGCTCTCCGAGGACCCGCAGCCCCGAGAGGGAGGAGGGAAGCCCCGACCGAGGATCACCAGCATCGCCCGGTAGGCTCTCCTCTCCTTTTTAGCTAGTCCTCCGATTCGCCTCCGCGCCGCCCTAGCGTAGGGCATCCGACTGCGCTCGGGTGTCCACGTCCGTCGCCGCGAATTTGAACCGTGGGGTGTACGCGGCGCCTCAACCGTCGATTCGTCCTCGTCAGGCGTTTCTTGTCTCTCGCGTCAATAAAGCGATAACGGGTTAAGAGTTCTTCTGTCGAGTCCCTTAATTCCGGTCCTCCCGAGTCCCAGCCGCGTCTTCCGAACCGCCCCTCCACCATATGCTGGGGTAGCCGAGCCCGTCGGAGATCGAATCGTCGCCGACCTCCCGTTTAACGTTCGTTTCGGGGACCGTGTCCGTTTCCCCGATCGGTGGATTCGCGACCCACCTGGCGCCCATCGTCTCGTTCGCTGTCCCGCGCGTGGGAGCGCCGCGTCTTAAGGCTAGTTCAGACACGGTTAGTAATTTAGTCGAGTAGCGAGTAATTTAGTAATTTAGTGTGTGCGGACAGTAAAAATTAGTAGAGTAAGATTTTATGCCTAGTTCAGACACGGCTAGTAATTTAGTCGAGTAGCGAGTAATTTAGTAATTTAGTGCGTGCGGACAGTAAAATTTAGTAGAGTAGTTTAGTATAGTAGTTTAGTCAACTGGATCCATCTGATTCTATTTTGACGGTCGAGTAGAGTCCCCTACCACGGTTCGACCTTTCTCGGGAGGTAATTATGGTACGGATCGTCGCGAGCCGCTTTTCGCAATACCCATTTACTCCAATGGGCCCACTGGACGGGGCGCTGCATGTACGCGAATGCCGAGCCGGTTTAAGGTATTTCAATGGTGACAGTCGTATTCAAATTTTTTGCTTCAGGACTTAGTACAACTGATCACAAACTGTATTACGCACGAACGAAACTTTTGAGTAACTCTGTACTCTCTGAGCTCCTTGCTGCACAGAGACCTCCTGTGTACAAATGTACCTCACACATATATACTGCCTGGCCCGATAATCGTGGCAACAGTGCTTCTCTCTCCTTAGAATACCGCTATGTGCCTGCCACTACATGCCGTAGTGGGGGCTGCCGCGCCATGCCACTGGCTATTCCCTCTCCGGTAGCAAAAGTACTACTGAGTCCCATAGTCACAGGAGAGGGCTAAATCAGCTGTGCGCACTGTTGCTATATCATCGTTACTCGTCCCCACCACTTTGCAGTTTCTAGAAAAATCTCAGTTTTTAAGTAATAATTTCTCTGAAACTATATGGCTCAGCACTTCCAGTTTTTGTGAACATAATCCTACAATATCATTTTATTCGCCGTTAGTTTTTCTTTAACATTGTAAGATTGGTTCTGTAGTTATAGCTCAAAACGTCACTGAGGTACCGTCTTTCTACATGTTAGCCATTGAAAGTCAGTGTAGAAAATGCTACTTTGAATTAACATTTTCTTTTAAACTACATGGCTCAGCCTTTTGAAATTTTGGAAATCGATGGGTAATATTTCAGTCTTTTGATTGGCAAAATTTCATGAGATTCGTAAGAAAAACGCAAAACCATGGAAATACCTTAAAGGGAGGAATGTCGAATTCAATCGATGGCCAGGGATAAACCGCGTTGTACTACCAATCATCATCGAGTCAATCTGTTTCGCGGAACGTTAACGTACATAGTGCAATCAAGTACAAGTCCTTTAACTTGAAGTTACTTTCGATCTCAGTCATATCGCCGCGTTGTGTAATTCGACTGATTTAACTCTTTTAGTGCCAGACGACGATATATCGTTGCGTATGCGATGGCGCCATGTTCTTCGCATTGCGTGAAAGCTCTATCTCAAAATAAAATCATAAAACGTTATAAACGGTCTAATTAAATTGCAAAGGAATGTAAAAAAAATGGTTTTTGGGTATCATTTCCATTCGAGAGATGGCTCTCAGTCGCCACGGCGTTTCGTACGGCAACTCGAGCGGTATGTGAAAGGGATTTGAAGAAATCATGTTTGCAGTTTGAGTGTATAATATTATATCTTTTTCCTGTATTCCGTTCAATTTTTCGTACTTTTTAGATGTATGTTTCATCAATCTTTTCTCCATTGTTATCTATATCTTCATCTCCTGACGAGGAATATTGTTCTATAATTCTCTTCCTTTTTCGATTTTCCTTGAAATCATTAGTTACTAATTACTCTTCACTATCTGAACTAAATGGTCTTGTCGTTTTATTCTTCCCCGTGGGGAAATAATTTATAAAATTTACTATTAAATTTTAAGTTTTATATTTAATTGTAAGTATGTGTATTGCGTACATTTTTCTTAACTGGATTAATGAAACGTACTGATTATTCAACTAAAGCAATTGTCAAAAAATGAAGTTAACTTGTTAAATACTAATTAATTAGAATTACCTCCATCACTGCCTTGGACATTATCAATAATTGATTGGTCTTAGGCCACTTTCGAAGTGATAGTTTTAATTATTGAAGTAACTCCGAAAACGTATGTACCCCAAAATATTACCGTATTTATTCTGAATATACTTAACTTTAAGTTGTACATATAACTACTGGCAACAGGAAATAATTAACAAATGGACTTAGGCCACTTTCAAAATAAACGGCTATATATAGCAATTATTTTAACCCGATATTGGTTTGGTATACAGTGACATAAAAAAAACTACAACGAAGACGTTGCAGTTTCGCATTTGCCATACATATGTCATAGTGTGAGGAATATTTCTTGAAGGAGTCGATGGGAATGCCGTCAAAGTATTCCTGACACCCCTCGCTCGAAGGATGTTTATATGATGGCGATAGCGTTGGGTCGAGGGGGAGACCAGGCCCTACGGGCCCTGGATGACGCTGTGCGAGGATTCATTCGGGTTTTAGCAGTTATAAAGAAAGCATCTTCCTTGTATTCCCAGTATACTAATACAATAAAACAATCTTTGAGCTAAGTCACGCTTATAATACATAACGTATTTTATTGGAATACCCTGTATTATTCTATGTGTTCCGAATTAAGTACAAAAGGGCGTCGCTTTGCTGAATATTTCTTCTTCAATCTCTTTCAAAATAATATTTATAACATTTTTTATAACGTTATTTAATTCCGTACGACGTCTTTGCCTGCCCATTTTGAGATACCACTCTTAACGCTGAACTCAACTAAACTGGTCCGAACGATTATTGATCAGTGGATACTCGCTACTCGACTAAATTACTCGCTACTCGACTAAATCACTCGCTACTCGACTAAATTACTCGCTACTCGACTAAATTACTAGCCGTGTCTGAACTAGGCTTTAGAGTGAGTAGCGGAGGGCACCGAGGGCCCTCCACAAAAAGCTACGTCTCAAATTAGCGCCCAACGTGGGGCCGCCGCAGGATAAATCTTCCCTCCGCGAATCGTCGAAGTCGAACGTCCGATAGCCGTCGTCGTCGGGTTCGAAAACCCCGTTGGCTTTCGCGACTCGTCGGTTAGAATAATCCGCGAATTCGAATTATTTTCGGCGGAGGGAATTTCGTTAGTAACCTCGAAGGCTGGGACGAGGACGAATAACACAAATTCGAACTTTGTTTGCGTTATCGCGCGGGTAACCGTTCTGGTTCGAGCGACTTGGTCGTTACGGGGTCCCCCGGGCCTCCCGCACACCGCGTAGGGGAAGTCGTCCCCACAGCTCATCGACGGCCCCAAGTATTGTTTCGCGTTTTTGAGTAATTATCCGTCCTGGTTTGAGCGGCTCGGTCGTTACGGGGTCACTCGGACCTGTCGCACGTCGAGTAGGGGAAAGCGTCCCCACGGCTCACCGACGGATACGAGTGTTGGTACGGAGCGAACTCCTGACCAACACACGCCCCCTCGTGTACCGATAGGGCCTATCGCGCGCGTCAACACCGGTAATTGCCGCTATCGGGGCCGTGACCCAGTGCCGCGCGCGAACAGCTGATCAGCCAAACACCGAACTCGCGGTAGTTGGTGCCGTTACGGGCTCGATCAGCTGAGCGACCGACGATCGTTTCGTCGAGCACGCCCGCGTTTGAATTTTGGTGCACGGGCTAATCCACGGGAGTGAGTGCGCGTCGCCGCAATGTCACGTGCGTCGGGTGACTCACGCGTGAGCTACGCCTCCACCGCCCTCGAGGAACTCCAAGGGCTCGCCGAGGAGCTCGGCCTCGATCCGTCGGGCGACGCCGACAGCTTGCGCGCCCGCGTCAAGCGCGAGGTAATGTCGATTCGTCGTCGAAGTGAAGCGGTGGAAGTCGCTCCACCGCGGCCGCCCACTTCGATAGGCGAGGAGGGTCGGCAATCGGCCGGCACCTCTCGACAGAGCCGAGCGGCTCGTCCCGACGACCGCGTCACGGAGCCGCCCCAACGGATCGGCGAAGAGGAGCCACGAGACCGTCTCGAGGACGCCGTCCTCGAGCCACCCCGGCTGGTCTCGGCCAGGAGGGAGGAAGCCCCCCGCGAAGAGGAGCCGAGGGAGTCTTTCCCCGAGTCACGGAGAAGATTCGCGGTCGGGCCGCAGGACCTCGTGGGGAGCGTGCTCGAGAGACTCCTCCAGGAGTACGAAAAGCACGAATCCTGCCCGGGGATCGACGCGAGCCAGATGACCAGCCACCAACCACTTCGACGCGGTCCGAGGGACCTACCGGCACCGAGGCCCCCTCGTTACGGGATCCGACCGCTCCCGTAGTGCCCCGATCGACGACGGCTCCGTCAAGGGCTCCGGAGTTCCAGCCACGTGCGACTGTCACTGCGCACGTGGAAGCGCCGGTCGTCGCCCCGATCGATACGACTGCCGGGCGGATAGAGTTCCTCGACCGGAACGCCGGATCGCCGATTGCGAGGCCTCGAGTGCGACCGGTCCTCGCCGCCCCGGAGATTCCAACACCTGCACCGAGGTCCAGGGTGCCTTCGGAGGAATCACGACCGAGGATGCGCGACCAGCCACCACGCGGAGTTCTGGCAGACGTCTCGCGAACGCTCCGCGAAGACTTAGAGAGCGAGATCGGCCAGGCCGTCCGGCGCGTCTTAACGGCGTGTATCGAACGTCGAGGAATGGAAGAGCGGGAGCGGAGGGACCATCCCCCGACACCGACGCCCGACCCCCTCCCAATGGCTGGTCGATCGACAATTGCGACTCCTCATCTCGTCGAGCCACCGATCCCCGGGGAGGAAGTCCATCGCCGAGACGGTGCAGTGACGTTCGTACGGAATATTTCTCCCGTGTCACCCCGCCGGACTTCCCCGTTTCGGGAATCGCCCGAGACGCGGCCGAGCTCGCCCGGACATCGAACTGGCCATTGTACTCCACCCCGAGGGATCCGACCGCCATCGTCTATCGATGGAGACTCAGCTACTCCGGCCGGCGCGATAGCAGCGCTGAAGACTTCCTTGAGAAGGTGGAGGATCGAGCGGAGTTCGCCCGTCTCGACCTCGACAGCTTCCTCTCCGCGATGCCCGCGATCTTGGACGACCTTCCTCGGCAGTGGGCCCGGCGGCGCAAGGGACAGTGAAATACGTGGGCTAAATTTCGCCGGGATTTCCTCGCCCGCTACGGAACTCACGATCTCGAGAGGACGCTGGACGAATTCCTGCGTAGACGTACGCAGGGGGAGCAGGAGACCGCCGTGGAATTCGTAACCTGCCTCGAATCCAGCGCCGCACGGATGAAGCGACCTCCGCATCCCGAGGACCTCGTGAGTCTCGCGCTGCGGAATATGCGCCCGGAGTACCAACGAGAGATCCGGCGGAACGAGATCGACTCACTGGAGGATCTCATCGACGTGGCCACCGAACGGGAGGAGATCTGGGCGACCATCCGGCGGTACCAGCCACCGTCCGCTAACGAAGAGGTCACCGGTGCGTTTCCGTACCGCGCCGAACGAGCCGGCCGAACGCGACGGGGCGCACCACCGATACACGCGGTGACCACGGCGGAAGGAACGTTACCCCCGGCCACATCGAGACCGCCCTCGCCACCACGTCCGTCGAGAACACCGCCATCGTCTAGGCCATCGAATTCTCCTTCGCCCGGCGGGGAGAATACCGGAAAGGTCGTGCGGGCTGCAGATAAAGACGGACGGTGTTGGAACTGCGCGAGTCCCGACCACCGTCTGCGGCAATGCCCGAAACCCCGTCGCGAGAAATATTGCTACAAGTGCAATAATGGTCCCCCGGATCCCAAGTGCCGTCGGTGCCAGGGAAACGGGAAGGCGGGGGAGCGCACTTAGTCGAAGCGCCTCCCCCTACTCGCAGCGAGCCGCCGCCTCGCCGGTCCACCGGAGTCTCCGAATCGACCGCGGAATCGCCGCCCGATCCGGGAACCGCTCCGACCGGGACCTCGAGAAACTCGTCGACACCGCGACGAGTTGCGACGAAGGGAAGGATGGTCACAGCCGGGGTGCACTCGGAGTCGCTGAGTCACCCGAAGGCCTCCACGAAGGCGGGAAACGTCCTGCCTTCGTCCCCGTATCGTCAGGGAGCAACCCTCGAGGATCGATCATCGGACGCGATCACCGCGTCGGTCCGACCGCGAACGGTCACGCCGTACTCGGGCCACGACATCGAGGGACACGAGCCTCTGACGCGAACGCGTGCATCAGCGCGAAAAGGAAAGTCATCGCCGGGGAAGATCCTCGTACCGTCTCCCGCACCGCTGATCGCTGCGGATACGTCCCAGACCTGAACCGCCGACGCCTCGACAGCCGCGAACGGCCCGAAGAAAGTCCCGGAAACGCCGGACAACGCATCTTCGGCCCCGCTGTTAGTCGGGCGGAAGACACGGAGGTCACAGCGCGAGTCGCTCCCGGAAACGCCGGACGACTCGAGGACGATCCAGAAGCCGGGGACCGCCCCGTCTTCAGCAGCGCTACATCTAGCGAGCTGGAAGCCGTCGTCGGGAATCAACCGTCCCGAGGAGGCGAAGCCCGATTATCGGTCAACGGACCCGATCGCTTCGTCAACGATACCTCGGACCGTAAACCCGGATTCCTACGACGACATCGAGGAGTACGATCCTCCGGAACCAGAGCGGGCACCGGCGCGTGTATGGATTCCGCCCGAAGGATCGGACACGGTTTTCGACGGTGACATCCCGACGGAGACCCAAGCCCTGGTGCACTGCGACGACATCCTCGCCGTGGAGGGCGACTCGCGCCCCTTCATCCGAGTCGTCGTCAACGGACACCCGCTCAACGCCTTGCTCGACACTGGATCCACCCGGACGTATATGGGGGCAGTCGGCCTTCAACTACGCTTTCGGGAGGGAATCCAGATTCGGACGCCGTGAGCGGGATGTATCAAGACGGCGAACGGCAGTATAGAGGTCGTCCGGGAGGAGCTCACTCTCCCCCTCCGGATCGACGACCTCGAGATCGAGCTTGATACACGGATCGTCCCGAATTTGGCCACCGACATGATCCTCGGGATGGACTTCATCGCGCGCTTCGAAGTTAATCGATGGATCGTCAAATTCGTGGACGTCGAATCGGACGGGAAGAACGTATCCCTTCCTCGATCCCGACGACCGCGACGAACGCGACGCCGAACCGTGTCACGGGATCGCGGAGATTTCTCCGAACGAGGCGAGGGAGCTCAACGAACTATTACAACGCGAGCTCCCGAAAGTAACGGGGAAGACCGGGTACACGGAGATGATCGAGCACCGCATCGATGTTCAAGAGCAGTCGGCCATTAAACAGCGGTACTATCTCGTGTCACCACCCGTCCGAGAGGCAATGTATGCGGAAGTCGACCGCATGCTTGCCGAAGGGATTATCGAGCCATCGAGCAGCGAATGGTCTACGCCGATCGTGATGGTGAGAAAGCCAAGTGGAAAATATCGCTTCTGCCTGGACTTTCGGAAGGTCAACGTGGTATCGAAGAGGGACGCCTACCCGTTACCATACATGGAGGGCATCCTGAGCAAACTGCGGGCCGCCCTGTACATTTCCACGATCGACCTGAGCCAGGCATATCACCAGATTCCGCTGGAAGAGACCAGCAAGGAAGTGACGGCGTTCACTGTTCCGGGAAGAGGACTCTTCCAGTTTCGTCGGATGCCATTCGGGCTATCTGGTGCGCCGGCGACGTTCCAGCGATTACTCGACCGGCTAATCGGGCCGGAAATGGAACCGTTCGCCTTCGCTTACCTCGATGACATTATCATCGCAACACCCACGTTCGAGGAACATCTGAAGTGGCTCCAAATCGTGCTGCAGAAAATCGAGACGGCCGGGCTGACAATCAACCCGGAGAAATGCGAATTCTGCCACGACGAAGTTCGGTATCTCGGATTCCGCGTCAACCGCCACGGGTTACAGCCGGATTCGGAGAAGGTGGAGCCAATTCGGGCATATCCACCACCGAAGAATCTTCGCCAACTTCGACGGTTCCTGGGGATGACATCGTGTTATCGCCGGTTCATCCCGAACTTCACGGAGAGATCGTCGCCTCTCACGGAGTTGTTGAAAAAGAACGTGCGGTGGTTGTGGGGAATCGAGCTGGAAGAGGCCTTCCGCGACCTCAAGGATGCCATCGTAACGGCTCCTATCCTGTCGACGCCGGATTTCTCGATTCCCTTCGTACTGCAGACGGACGCGAGTGATTACGGTATCGGGGCGGTTCTAACGCAAACCATCGATAACGTCGAGCACGTAATCGCGTTCGCGAGTCGAATCCTATCGGGCGCCGAACGGAACTACAGCGTCACCGAGAAGGAGTGCCTCGCCGTCGTCTGGGCCAACCGGAAGTTCCGTCCGTACATCGAGGGATTCAAGTTCACGGTGATCACGGATCATAGCAGCTTGCGGTGGCTGCACCACTTGAAAAGCCCTGACGGAAGACTCGCCCGGGGTGGGCCCTCGAGCTCCTACAGTACGACTACGATGTCGTACATCGAAAAGGAGCGTTGCATCACGTGCCGGATGCATTATCGCGGACGTTCGAACCGGAATCGCTGAAGGACATCGCAGCGATCGAAGAGGAACACGTACCACCATCACACTCGGTACAGGAGAAATGGTACGACAGACGAATCGAGCACGTTCGACGGTTTCCAACGAAGAACATCGGATGGAATGTCGAGAACGACCAGCTGTACCGGTATTGTCCGAACGCCTTCGTGGATCTGATCGTGCCAGATCTTAACGCATGGAAACTCGTCATACCACCGAAGCGGAGAAAGGACATCTTGGAGGAAGTACACGACGACCCGCAATCTGGCCGTCTCGGGGTCACGAAAACGTATTTTCGCGCCCGAGAAAATTACTACTGACCCGGAATGCACCAGGACATCGTAACCTATGTTCAACGGTGCATCTCCTGCCAAAAATCGAAGGTCGAAGAGCGATCACCGCCAGGATTGATGGGTCAACGCAGCGTACATGGTCTATTGAAAGTCGTGGCGGCCGACGTCATGGGTCCATTACCAAGGAGTCCAAACGGCTACAAATACGTGCTCGTGTTCCTCGATCTGCACAGCAAGTGGATCAAATGCATTCCACTGCGGGCAGCAACCGGGAAACTCGTTCTCAGGGCATTGGAACGGGAAATCGTCTACCGCTGGGGATGCCCGGATACTTTATTGACGGATGACGGGACGGAGTTCGTGAACAAGCAGATAAAGTCGTATCTGCAAGGATTCGGAATCCATTTCGCGACACTCCCGTCGTACCATCCCCAGGCGAATCCCGTGGAGCGAATCAATCGGACGCTCAAAACTATGATCACCGCGTATGTGGAAAATCATCGGCACTGGGACGACCATCTACACCAGTTGCAATTCGCTTACAACACGGCGGTGCATAGTACCCTGAAAACGAGCCCGGCCTTCGTTAACTACGGAAGGATACCCTCCCCACCACGGTTCGCTCGACAGCTAATGGAAGGGAAAATCGTTGCCCCGTCCAAGGATCCGCAGGAATGGGTGGAGAGGATGCTACGGATTGTCGAGATACACGATATCGTCCTACAGTATCTCGAAGAAGCCCATATCAGACAATCCAGATATTACAACCGTGGTCGACGGGACGTCACCTACGCGGAAGGTGACATCGTCTAGAAAAGGGCACACGTGCTTTCGTCGGGAGCATTCGGGATCGCGTCGAAACTCGCGCCGAAATTCGAGGGCCCGTACCGTGTCGCGAAGGTCCTATCTCGTCGGACCTTCGAACTCGTAGACTTGCACGGAAAGTCAATCGGGAAACAACACGTGTCGGACTTAAAACTCGCGCGCATCGACGGCGATCTAATCCGTCCGTAGCCGACCGCGAACTCGATAATCGGGATCATCGAAGCCCCGTGACCAGTCGTTTCAATAAAATAAACGGTAAGTAGGACATAACGTTTCGTTTCCTTAAAATAGGGAAATGTGGACGACTGGACACAGGTGGCCGACGCCGTCGGATAAGCAGGAGACGACCGACCGCTAATCGATTTGGCATCGCCCCCGACCCGAGACGAGCGCGACGCGGTATCGCTCCGTCTAAGCGTGCCACGCGCTTATCTGGCGCAGGTGTTAGGGCGCAGCGGGAGACAGGCGCCACCAAAACGATCCGTCGTCACACAAACACGCCCCCCCCCCCCCCACAACACCCTCGAATGGTCGATCAAGCGACTACCGTGGAGCGCCAGCCGAAGGGGAGGGCGTTGACCCCAATGAGGGAGCGACGGCAACGGGACCGGCAACAGCGACGAGTAGTGCTGGAACGGGTGCCGGAGTGCGCGAATTGTTTCGCAGACGGACACTCGTGGATGTATTGTCCGCAAGTACTCCGTGACAGTTTCTGCTGGCGGTGCAGCCGACAGAATACTAATGGACGTGATTGCCCTACTTGTAAGGCCTCGAAGGGCAGGAAATGAACGGGATAAGCCCACGAAATAGCAAAGCGTAGTAATAGCGTATTGCATTACCTTTACCCTGCGTCAGCGCGCTTAATTGTATTACAGGCGATCGGAGGCTGCGCGTTCGGGAACCTAAGGGTTCCAGCTAAGGAGGGGGGAGTTTGTAACACGGAGAATCGCTCCGTGTCACAAAAAGGGTGCGATCGGCCCTTTCGTGGGCAAGCGTGCGTCCGCGGCGTCGAAACGAGCAGGACGCGCTCGTCCGTGCGCGCGTCGGGTGCACGGGCCGTTTGTCAACGGTTGTCTATCGATCCGTTTTCGAAAAGATCGATCGACAACAGCGACGACCTCGAGGCGGAGACGTCCGAGATTTCGGGTAGAGACGGAAAGCGAGGAGTAGATCGAGGCGAGTCGGAGAGGCCGGAAAACCGGTGCGAAGCAAGCAGTCGAGCCGGAGCTATCTGGCTAGTTCGAGCTTTCCCTAGCAGACCAGAGTAGAGAGAGAGAGAGAGAGAGAAAGAGAGAGGGAGAGTGAAGTAGGCGAATCGAGCCAGGGTGACCGCGAGAGTGAGGAAGAGAGAGAGCCGCTGCACCGCCACCCGCTCAGACGAGAGGAAGGGCCACGGCAGGAGCATCCAGCCGCCGCTGAAGGGCCACCGCCACCCGGACCGGAAGGACACCGCCCGTCGGCAACTGTCGCTCTCCGAGGACCCGCAGCCCCGAGAGGGAGAAGGGAAGCCCCGACCGAGGATCACCAGCATCGCCCGGTAGGCTCTCCTCTCCTTTTTAGCTAGTCCTCCGATTCGCCTCCGCGCCACCCTAGCGTAGGGCATCCGACTGCGCTCGGGTATCCACGTCCGTCGCTGCGAATTTGAACCGTGGGGTGCACGCGGCGCCCCAACCGTCGATTCGTCCTCGTCAGGCGTTTCTTGTCTCTCGCGTCAATAAAGCGATAACGGGTTAAGAGTTCTTCTGTCGAGTTCGTTAATTCCGGTCCTCCCGAGTCCCAGCCGCGTCTTTCGAACCGCCCCTCCACCATATGCTGGGGTAGCCGAGCCCGTTGGAGATCGAATCGACGCCGATCTCCCGTTTAACGTTCGTTTCGGGGATCGTGTCCGTTTCCCCGATCGGTGGGTTCGCGACCCACCTGGCGCCCATCGTCTCGTTCGCTGTCCCGCGCGTGGGAGCGCCGCGTCTTAGGGGCCGTCCATAACGGCGCACCGCACCTCGCACCGCACATCGCACCGCACATAGCCTCACCCATAGCATGGAACAGTGCTCATAGTGACGCCTCGCATCTAGCCTAGCCATTCAGTCATACTAAAGTCATTCTAACAAGAACTATAACCTACTTGTCTCTAACAAATTATAGAATCATCGTTCGGTTTAGAGTAAGTGACAGCAAAGCTACATAGGTATACCGGGTGTTCTCAAACCTCTGACCCAGAGGAAAACCCTATGTTCATTAAAAAAATTACGGACACAATGCAATTGATTTGATTGAAATCCGTTAAGAACTTGCGGAGAAATTAATTATTAAAAAGTAATTAATATTTTCCCGTGCACCTCACTTACAAAGTCCAATTGACGGGTGTGAGGGGGGGTTGAGCTTCCCCTGCCGGGCGCGTCCCTAGGTGGCGGATAAGGGGAATGGCCGATCTGACCAACGCCCCAGTGGCGCGAAAGGATCGGTTAACGGGAGAGATAAGCACTTCCAATGGTGCATAAACCCACCAACGGGAGACTGAAGGCTCTCGTCGTGGACCAAAAGCTCCCCCCAAACATAAGGTGTGAGCTACCGTGCTGAGATGTTGTATGGCGCAGGGGGTAAGATGCGTTCCCAAACGGTGCCTCCCAGATACCGGGCGCCCTCTGGGAGTAAATAGCCAAGCCCTGGGTGAACGGACCTCTCCTCAGGTGATACCGCTTATGTCTGACACTCGTGGGACAAAAATGGACCTGAATAAAAAAAGAAACGAAACTACGGAACAACCATCTGGGGCGGAAACGAACCAGATGGGGGACGGAGAAATGGACGGAAGACACAGGGTCGTCAAGCAGAGGTTGAGTGGAGCTGCGAGGTGACGACTGAATAAACAGACGCAAGGGGGGGTAAGGACTCAACAAGTCCGCACAACCCCTGGGACGGCGACAGATGGGGCTAGAGACGGAAGTGGGAGGGGGACTAAGAGATTTAACCCCGAACATCATACGCCTAGCCCCAGCACGACACAGACTGAGAAAAAGACTCGGACTGAGACATACGCACAAAAGGCGACAAGAATGTTCAGGTGGGCCCTTGTACCAGAAGGGTACCCTGATAGACGACTGACGATGGACAAACTGACAGCGATCAAGAGGCTGCTTAAAGCCCAGATCCTGTCAATACCTGACGGCACAAAGATACCCATCTTCGAGGGGATGTGGGAAAGAGACGGTGCGGCCGTAATAGGGTGCACCGACGAAGAGACTGGGATGTGGCTGAAAAGCCTATTCCCAGAGAACAAGATAGGAAACCTCATCCTCAACGTGGCCTCGAACGAGGAGCTCCCGAAGCGACACAGGGTAGTAGTCCACGTTGAGGATGAGGAAATGACAGCCTCGGATGCAGTACAGTTTCTGGCAAAACAGAATACGGGACTGGTCAAAGAGGACTGGACGATTGTCAAGGGCAGTGAAAGCAAGGGAGCTACTAGCGCCCACTTCGCTGCACTGGTCAATGATAAGGCGTTACGGGTCTTAGAAGCCTGTAACTTCAAACCTCACTGCGGGACTCAGAGAGCAACTGTGAAGTTGCTTGAGAAGAACCGCGGTGGGGATTAGGACAAAATTGAGAAAGACGGGTGAACACAGATATGGCTCACTCGACACTCAATGTTGTACAAATTAACTTGCATCATAGCAAAAGCGCCTCGGCCATATTGGTCAAGGAGCTAGCGAAGATGCACACAGGCATAGCACTAATACAAGAACCGTGGGTGGTAAATGGTGCTATAAGAGGACTTGAAGGAAGCGGGAGCTTACTCTTCACGAACTCTGAGGATAAGATTAGAGCCTGTGTGTGCATTCTTGTAAAGGGAGTGCAGGCGGTTTTCATTCCACAACTGAGCTGCGGAGACCTGGCGGTAGCTAGGGTAAACCTGGCAGACAGGAGTGGAAGCAAACTAGAGTTTATCATAGGGTCAGCGTACTTGCCCTATGACTCAGCAGAACCTCCACCTACAAGGGAACTCAAAAACCTAGTAAAAGAGGTGAGGAAAAGGAAGGGTTAACTCCTGGTGGGGTGCGACGCGAATTCCCATCATGTAGGATGGGGGAGCACTAACACCAATGCTAGGGGAGAATCCCTTCACGAATACACCCTGGCATCAGATCTGTCTATACTGAACAAGGGAAATGAACCTACCTTCATGGACCGAAGGAGACATGAAGTGCTGGATATTACCCTATGTTCTGCGGGAGTACTGGATTGGGTGGGGGACTGGAGGGTTTCCAAAGAACCTTCAAGATCAGACCACAGCCAGGTGCTCCTTACGATAAAAGGGCATCGGGAGGGGGCCTCTAAAAGGAACCCTAAAAAGACAGACTGGGATAGGTACGTAAAGGAACTAAAACAGAGGATCCAGGACGTACCTACCCGGTTCTGCAATAAGAATCAGCTCGAGGTGACGGCCGGACGTTTCGCAGAGGCGCTGAGACTGCCATACGAGGCTTGCAGTGTAGAAAATATCCCCAAGGGAATCAAAAAGGTCAACTGGTGGAATAACAAGCTGGCCTCAACTAGAGGCCTGTTAAGGAAAGCTTGGAATAAGGTCAAGAACGCTAAAGACCTAACCAAGAAAGAAAAAGTACTGGAGGAGAGAAGATCCATTCAGAGAAAATATAATAAAGAACTGGCACATGCTAGGAAAACAGGCTGGAGGAAATTCAGCAGCAGCATTGAGGAGTATGCTTAGGCCTCCAGACTAGTTAAAGTACTGGGAGGAAAGAACAACGCAAATGTGGGTTGTTTAATCAAACCAGACGGACAATATACTTGGAGCACGGAGGAAACTCTGGAACTCCTGCTTGAGGAGCACTTTCCGGGCTTTGAAAGAACGAGAGAATGGAGGCAAGAGAGCAGGTATGGGAAAAAAGCACCAAACTGGGCTCTTGCTGCTAATATTGTATACCCTCAGGCGGTTGAATGGGCTGTGAGTACATTCAAACCACTGAAGTCACCAGGTCCAGATGGCATCTACCCCCTAATGCTTCATAGGGGTCTAGAAGTCATAATTGGACTATTAACTAAACTGCTTAGAGCTAGTGTTGCTCTTGGTACAGTTCCAACGGTCTGTTGAGAGGCAAGGATTGCCTTCATACCCAAACCCGGAAAAAACGGCTATATTAAGCCAAGAGACTTCAGACCCATAAGCCTAACTTCCTTTGTGTCGAAAACCTTGGAAAGGCTTATGGATAGACACATTAAGAGTTCATACATAGCCGAACGACCTCTATCCCCTGCACAATATGCCTATAGGGGGGGGGGGGGGGCAGATCCACAGAGACTGCCCTACATCACCTTGTGGCAAGGGTGGGGGAACAGATAGAGGAAGGGGGCTATGCTATGGCACTCTTCATAGACATTGAAGAAGCGTTTGATCGCACCGGATACAATGTAATAACCGAGGCCATGTCCAGTAGAGGGATACCAGAAACACTAATAGACTGGACTCGGAGCATGTTGGCGAACAGATTGGTGATCGCCAAGAAAGATCATATAGAGGTAAGGGGGCGACCATCGGGAGGATGTCCGCAGGGAGGGGTTTTATCACCTCTACTGTGGTGCCTCGTAGTGGACGAACTCTTAGAACTACTGAGGAGGGAAGGATTCCTGGTCCATGGCTATGCAGATGATGCTGCGGTTGTGGTCAGGGGCAACTTCCTTAGTGTACTAAGGGACAGAATGAACTGTGCCGTACGAAAAGTGGATGAATGGTGTAAAAAGACCAATCTCTCGGTGAACCCGGAGAAAGTGTCTGCCATGATATTCACTAGAAAATACAAGGTGGAGTACCCGGAACCATTAAGGTTCAGGGGGACAAACATCGAGTATGTCAGAACACAAAAATACTTGGGTGTCGTCTTAGACACCAAGTTGCATTGGAAAGAACATATCACATGCCAGATCGCGAAGGTATATGCCTCGCTATGGGCACGCAGAAGACCAATGGGCAGAAACTGGGGCTTTAGTCCCTGGGTCTGTCTGTGGCTGTACAAAATGGTATTACTGCCAATATTACTGTACGCAGCAGTGATTTGGTGGCCAAGAGTAGGGAGGATCAAATCAAGAAACCGGTTGAAAGCCCTTCAGGGCGTGTTCCTGAGGGCTGCAACAGGGGCGATGAGATCCACACCAACTGAGGCCCTAGAGGTGGCACTTGATGTGCTGCCTCTTGACCTTTTGATAAGAGAAAGAGCGGAACTCTCTGCATGCAGGATGAACTGCCTTGGGGAGTGGACCAGGGCAAGGACAGCACACACCAGACTAGGCGTGCTTGATCAAGGATCTATGTCCTTGAGACAGGATAAGATAGCCAGGAAATACCAGATCAGGAAGGCCTTTGTGGTCTACCTACCTGAGAGGAATCACTGGGAAATTAGTAAGAGGACTCCGGGTCCCACAGTCAGGCACTGGTACACCGATGGGTCGGGGTACGGGGGTCGCTTTGGGGCGGGAGTCTTTGGACCTCAAGAAGACCTCAGGGTAAGTATCGCCCTGGGAGACAAAGCCACAGTGTTCCAGGCGGAAGTCTTGGCAATAAAACACTGCCTGGAACTACTTGTAGAGCAGCGCACTGCGAACAAGTATATTTATATTTGGTCTGACAGTCAAGCTGCTATAAAAGCCTCCACAGGACAAGCACAAATTCACAGATTGTGTGGGAGACTATGGAAGTGCTAGAGATTCTAGGGAAAACCAACAAAATTACTCTTGCTTGGGTCCCCGGACACACAGGAGTCCATGGTAACGAGATAGCGGACGTACTGGCGAAAGAGGGCACCAGAAAGGAGAACCTCATGCCAGTGGGAGTCCCCTTTGCCATGGGCAGGTTAGAGATTAAGAGGAAATTCCACAGGGAGCATTTTCACCGGTGGACTAATCTAGGAACAGGCAGACAGGCGAGGAATCTAATGCCTCGCCTAGCACAAAAGAGAGCCAGGTTACTAGTGAACATGAACAGGATAAGCCTGAGCATTACAATCAGACTATTAACTGGTCACGGAAAATTCAACTCACACTGCAAGAGACTAGGTCTATCGGAAACGGATAGATGTCGATACTGCAAAGTGGAGAGGGAAGATGCCCAGCACCTGCTGCTGGAATGTCCAGCACTAGGGGCTTATAGACACCGTCTGATAGGCGAGGCTTTTCCTAGCCTGGAAAGGGCTAGAGAGCTAGGGGTGGAATGGATATGTGGACTGGCCAAAAAGGCCAAGATGCAAATCTAAGGTACACCCCTAATCACAGCGGGGCTACAATAAAACTATTAAGTTTTCGGTGGCGTTCAGGGATGATTAGCATCCTAACCGCTTTTATTATTATTATTATTATTAATTAATATTTTGAATTTATTCGGCATTGATGACGTCATATCAAGGCTCATGAAGATAATGTTTATAATAACGATAGCAAATGCGATTATCTTAATTGATATATTGATTAATTGATATATGACATGATCAATTCCGAATAAATTCAAAACATTTATTACTGGTTAATAATTAACTTATCCGTAAATTCTTAACGGATTTCAATAAAATCAATTGCATTATGTCCGTAATTTTTTAATGAACATAGGGTTTTCCTCTGGGTCAGAGGTTTAAAAATATCCTGTATATATTGAACTGTATTAAGCCATTGACCTTGAAATTTTAAAATCCTTTTTCTTTAATTTTTTAACCTTCCAGCGGAAGATGAGATTTCACCTCCGTGAACTGTCTCTCATTCAGAAGTCAACACTGTTACATGTAATCATAGCAAACTAAAAACAAATTATCAATTTTAGGGATATTTATGAAATAAATAGAATAATGTTTAATTGCAATCACTGAAATGAATGACCTACTATCGAAATAAGCAAAAACTACTCGATATCAGGCACTTATGTGAAGGAGCAGTGAAAGTACAATTTATTACCCGACTACCGGGAGAGGTTCCATCATTTAACAACCGAGAAAAAATAAAAACGGCGGATCCAACGGGCGTGGTGTAAATAGAACACCCAGTCTAGCGAGAGCGACAGGCGTCGGGGTACCTCGAGTCGCAAGCGAAGAGCCCCTCGACTGCGTGCTCAAATTTCAGGAGCCTCGCGGGAGGGCACGGAAACCCTCTGCCTTTCGCTCTCCTCGGACAAAGTGCAGACCCGCAATAAATTCAACTATTGCGGTGCACATGCACTTGTCCGGGGACGGCACCAATCGGACGAAAAAACATTACCTCAATTTTTTCAGATTTTTTTCACGCGCCGTTAATGGTATACTAGACCATTTGCACGCGCAAGCGCGCGCCTAAAACGTATTTCATAACGAAATTTACATTTACTTCAACACTAATTTTATCAAATTGAATTTCCCCGCTTTAACTATCGAATACTATATCGATATCGATTATCAACTAACTAATGGGGATAGGTGACCACGACTTTCGATTATCGATATCGATTGTCAACTAACCAATGGGGATAGGTGACAACGACTTTCGATTATATCGCGTTGGATTTTATTAGATAGGACATCGATTTGAAAAATAAATTTTAACTTTAAAGAGTTTCAAGTATACTATTAATCCCATAAACAACTTTGTATACATGCAAATTTTTGTTTTTTTCTCAATTTTTCAAAGAAAATATATAAAAATTTTTAAGTGACATTAAAAGGCATTTTCTTACAAGAAAGTGAAAAAAACACCAGAAAATATTTGTTTCGCCAATGCGGCAGTCGATTTTTCTTAAAAAAATTCAGTACATTTCAAATCAATAAAAACTGTGTAGAAAAAATGTGGTAGTGGAAGGGCCATTTCTTCATGAAAAAAAAAATGCTTAAGTTTTTTGTCTTAAAAAAAAATTTTTGATGTGTAAACATCTATGCTATGGCTCTACGGTGGGACCTTCCTGGGAAATCGAGCGTCAGACGTAAGCCGTGTACATGTGACTGCGTCAGTGTGTATGTGGCGCTACTGCGCATACTATTCGCGCAAGCTGGATTATCTCAACGGGAAAACATTTTAGAGAAAAATGTTTAATACAAAACTTTAAGGATTTTCCCGTGGCTACCCAGTGGTCGTATTGGATTTGACCTTGACCGTGACCTTTAAGGTAATATCAAATGCTTTCCTAAACCGTTCATCCGATTGCGATGAAACTTTGGGGAATGGTTGGACGCATGCCCGCGAAGGTTTCTGAGTTAGTAAATCATATACAGGGTGTTCAAAAAGTACCGGTATTGATGATTATTATGCCTTCCTAACCCGTTCATCCGATTGCGATGAAAAGTTGGGGAATGGTTGGACGCATGCCCGCGAAGGTTTCTCAGTTAGTAAATCTTATACAGGGTGTTCAAAAAGTACCGGTACGGATGATTATTATGCTTTCCTAAACCGTTCATCCGATTGCGACGAAAATTTGGGGAACAGTTGGACGCATATCCGCGAAGGTTTGAGTTAGTAAATCTTATACAGGGTGTTCAAAAAGTACCGGTACGGATGATTATTATGCCTTCCTAAACCGTTCATCCGATTGCGATGAAAATGTGGGGAACAGTTGGACGCATATCCGCGAAGGTTTCTGAGTTAGTAAATCTTATACAGGGTGTTCAAAAAGTCGAACTATACTTGACCTAAATTTGACCTCCGTTGACAATAAAGGTAACATGAAAAAAATGGTCAAGGGCACATTTGAACGTGAACAAAAATTAATTTGACCTTGATATAACCTTGAAGGTCATGGTCAAGTTCAAATACAATATGACCATTGCGTAGCCCGGGAAAAATACTAAAAGTTTTGTATTAAAAATGTATTTAAACAATGGTGGATGGACTAAATCAATCCACAATCTACCCGTGCGAAGCCGGGACGGGCTGCTAGTAAGTTATATAGCAGCATCTAATATAATACTAATGAATATTTTATTATAGAAAAAATTAAACTTCTTTATGTCGAACTACGACGTCATATTCCCCAATTAAACTCGGACCGCAGATAATTGTAAGATGTTTACACATCCTCCGTGAGTACAACGGCACTCACACCTTTTTTCATCAGAAAATGTTCTTTATGCTTCTATGCATCTATGCATAGAAACATAAAGAACATTTTCGGATTTTTGAAAAAATGTTTAAGAGAAAAGACTTAAAAAGAACTCGTTTAAAAATCAGAAAATTTTCATTATCCTTCTATGCATAGATGCATAGAAGGATACATGACAGTATGATTAAAAAAAATTTTTTAAAAGAAAAACTTAAAAAGAATTTTTTTCTTCATGAAGAAATGGCCCTCCCACTACCAAATTTTTTTCTGCACAGTTTTTATTGATTTCAAATGTACTAAATTTTTTTAAGAAAAATCGACTGTCGTATTGGCGGAATAAATATTTTCTAGTGTTTTTTTCACTTTTTTGTAAGAAAATGCCCTTTAATGTCACTTAAAATTTTTTGTATATTTTTTTTTGAAAAATTGAGAAAAAACCAAAAATTGTCATGTATACAAAGTTGTTTATGAGATTAATAGTATACTTGAAATTTTAAAGTTAAAATTTATTTTTCAAATTGATGTATACCATTAACGGCGCCTGTAAAAAATCTAAAAAAATTAGGTAGTGCTTTTTCATCAAGTATGACTATGTAAATAAAAATCAGATTTTTTTGAGACCCTCATGAAAAAGGTGGCTCTCTTGACAGAGAATGCCCCATATGGTAATTTAGATTAGAAGTAGCAGAGTGCCTCTGCAACCTGGGGTCAAAGAAGGAGAAAAAAAAGTGGAAGACCATCAAATGACACTCAACAATTAATTGATGAAAAAATAAAAAGAGGGCCAGCAGCTCGTATATCTCCAATGAATATTAGAAACGACGAAGCAAGTCATTGGATAAAATACTCGTACGATTCCTCAACACAAAGGTGCAAGTTTCCTACTTGTGCAAAGGGTTTACCCATTTCAAATGTGACAAATGTAGAGTGTTTTTGTGCCTCACAAAAGGCAAAAATTGTTTTAGATTATTTCATTCTTAGTTTGTTCTGTAATGTTGCAAATATGCAACATAATTAGTTTTGTTAACAGTTGCATGCTGTAGTTAATATGCAGTAATTTGTTTTTTGTTTCAATAGGCGTTAAAATTTAATAAACATTTTTAATAATATTTTTCACTAATCAGATATATAATCGAATACGAAAAATAATGTTTTCATTTATTTAAAAAAAATCATGCAATGACACGACGGAGCACTGGGAGATGTGCGATGCTCGAGGCTCGAAGAAATACCAAGCTCTATTTCTTGCGCGAGGGCGATGGTACCATGCCATGTGCGAGGCGAAGGGCCGTGCGCCGTTATGGACGGGCCCATCTCTTTCCACGCGCGCGCGCGCCTATTTACCTCGCCTGTACCAGGCTAAGTGCGGTGCGAGGGTCGGTGCGAGGTGCGGTGCGCCGTTATGGACGCCCACTTATTGTTAGAGTGAGTAGCGGAGGGCACCGAGGGCCCTCCACGAAAAGCTACGTCACAGTACCTCATTTGAAAGGTAATGAAGCAGAGAAGTTTTTTAAATAATTTGTACGTTTAATGTATTCACAAATTTTTGAAATAAATTCTGGTGAATCTACAATTGGGTTAAAGTTTCTAACAACCGTTGCAAGTTTTAGCTGCTGTATTTTTGTCATATCAAACTATTTAACATAATTTTTGTTACATAATATGAACTACTATGTGTATTAACGGTAGAGGCAAAAAATTACAAAAACAAAATTATCCTTTTTTTATTTTACAATTAGTAGTAAAAGATAGTCCACATTTCTAAGAAAACATAAAAATTAAAATATCTCGAAAGCTATCAACAAGTATTATGCATGTGTGGTGCAATCGACTGCAAATTGTCTCTACTATCACCTCTTCAAAGGAATACGTCGCGGTACCAGTCACCCTGTATATATTATACAGGTTGTTTCAAAAGTTAGCGTAGACCTTTCGGAGGCATAATCCTCGGATAAAAATAAGACGAAAAGTTCCTATCAATATGGGTCCAGAAATGCTTTATAAAGAAGCTACGCCCCTTCGAATGGGGCACTCTGAACGGGTTTTCCTCAATATTTCCGAAACCGTTAACAGTAAAATTTTTAAAATACATGCACGGTATAAATTTTTTGCGCTGAACTTGATTCTGAATTCAGAATTAAAACATTTTTGTCAGGGGCGTCACATACCGGGAATGTTAATGGCTAAAATAACCCTATTTTTTTATGTTTCAGTTTATTATGGTTTTCGTTCAAAACTATAAGATTTAAAAGTTTTCTACGTAAAAAAGGTACTCTTAGTTCACCTCGATGGAATGAACCGTTTTCGAGAAAATGAATTATGAAAATATGGTTATTTTAGCCATTAGCCTTCCCGATATGTCACGCCCCTGACAAAAATTTTTAAATTCAGAATCGAGTTCAGCGCCAGAAGTTTATACCGTGTATGTATTATGACGTAGCGTTCGGTGAGGGCCCTCGGTGTTCTCCGCTACTCACAATCTCGCGGCCACGATGCCGCGCGCGAAACGGAAAAGACGATGGGCGCCAGGTGCACCACGCATGCACCGCGAGGGGAGGCCATCGAGCTCCCCGGGAACGCACGGAAATCGCGAGATCGGTACCGTTCCGATCTCGATCGGGTCCGGCTACCACAGCAAATGGTAGAGGGGCGGTACGGTGGACGATGGCTGGGACACGGAAGGACGGGTTCGCGGACGGGCTCGCGAAAAAGAGAGTCGACTGCGTTCAAAAAAATAAAAGACAATCGTTTATTCCACCGGGGACGAAACGGAGGTCCCCGGGCGATGCTCGCGGTCGCAACCAAAGAAAGCGGAGTGGTGCCGCACAACGTCGCGGACACCGCTCGATTCATCGACGAGACGAAAGGCGCTAACGGTGCGCTATCGGCGCGAAGGCGAGTCGGAAACGTGCGCTCTCGAACGGCGAGCGCGAGACGGAAACGTGCGCTCTCGGACGGCGAGCGCGAGACGGAAACGTGCGCTCTCGGATGCCGAGCGCGAGACGGAAACGTGCGCTCTCGGACGGCGAGCGCGAGACGGAAACGGGCGCGAACACGGCGAATAGGGGCGCGCCGGCTCGACGGAAGCCCACGGCGGGCCGGAGGTCGGGCGCAAGAAAAAGGGGAGCGTACCGGGGCTGCAGCGGTCGTTCTGGCCTGGGCGCGTCCCGGCTCCTCGACTTCCGGGTGGCAGATCCAGGGACCCTCTCGGCTTCGACCTCGGCCTCCTGGGAGGAGCTCTCTCTCGATATCGTGGAGGGCTCTCCCGATGGATCTCGTCGTGGCTTCTCTGCTCGCTCTTCACGAATCGGTTGGGGTGGAACGCACTGCTCGGCGAGATCCGGGACGGATCGGGGTCTCGTACGCACGTCAACTTTGGACCTCGTCCTCTTACTCGACTCGCGGAACTCGGGAAGCGATCGTGCTCGTCTCGTGACTCGAGCGGAACTAACTATCCTCCTTCTGCCATTGTTCTGCCAGATGTTTACACATCAATTACAAGTTAGAATGACTAATTGATGTGTAAATATCTGGCAGAACAATGTTGTATGGAAGTGGTGTTCGCCATGTACAGTAAGTGAGTTGGAGTAACTCCTCGTCGATCGGCTCTACTCCGACTCACTTATTTATTTTTTTAGCTATCATAAGCCGATTTATTTTAGCTATCAAATCTCGCTCACTAGATGTTTACACATCAGTGTCTCGAGTACTAGCAGACTCGTTTTTTTCTAGATAAGATTTTTTGAAGTCGTCTCCCCATACATAGTCCTTGGCGTACTTTTTCACACTTTTGATGTACTTTAGGGGATATCACAAGTATTTGCAAATTTATATTAATATTTAACCTTTTCGCTATTGCAGGCGACTATAGTCACTCTCCATAAGATGCTGCGTATTGTACAAGGTCCGGCAGGGAGGTATGGTGTTTTTGAAAAGAATGACACACGCTTGTTTTTGAACGAATTTTAAAATCTATTGTTTTTAGACATTAGTCGCATATTGCGAAAAATCACTGCGGCGGAGAAACTCGCCCGTAGCGCGAAAGGGTTAATCTACACCGAACTCCGTATCTCTCTTCCGATGTTTATAATTCTCCTACCAAGTCTCTTTTTACTATAAGATACTGTCAGGAATGTTAGCAAAAAATTACCAGTCGCAATAAAAATTGGTTCTGACAGTGCTCAATAAAGGCTCGATACAGAGAAGAACTGAGGGAAACCGCGAGAATGCTGACTTCTGAATCTCTTGACTCTTGAAATTCCTCCAACTTGTTTCCTCTGGACCATATAAAATACTGCAAATATAGCAAAAAGTTTTTTAATGGCCAACGTAAAAGTTGATTCTCGATTAGCGTTGATTTTCGTCAATCTCGACCTCCGAATTTCCTACGCTGATCGCTGCGCCTTTAATTTTCTATATTTAACCAACTAATTCATTTTAACTCCCATAAAATATACAGTTGATTTCCAAAAAACTACCGGAGGATTGACTCAAATGACAAAAAATCAACTTTTATCGATTACTATTAGAATCGATTTATATTTCGGACTCCAGTAGGTTTACTGTTATATTTGCAGTAATTTCTATGGCGATATGGGTATATTTTTACTCATAGAAGATATGCTAAATGTATCAGGGAACCTGCTTGAGCATGAATTATAAGTCGATTCTAATAGTATAGGAACTGATCCGAATATGGGCTCTGTACTTAATATGGGCCCCTGGTTTGTTTACCTAACAAATAATGCTATTTATCTAAAGGTGAGTAAATTTAAGCTAGTATGGCCGCCACACAAACATCGCCCGTTTTTGTCTTCATTCCACATGGTGTTTGTCCAAGGTGCGGGTTTGTTGTTTTCTGTTTACCGAACATTTTGCAGTGTAAGTTTAATTAGCTTGATTTTCATATTTTCTGATATTAGTTCATAACTTAATCTAATAGAAGGAAAGGTTAAAAATGAATTCTTGCACGTGTTCTCTTCATATAAAAAATAGTATCTATGTTAAAACCTAATTTTTAAATTCGTTGTATATGTATAGAATATGGGCCCCCTGTGTTATTTGAATATGGACAATGTTCCGGGACATCTCTATAGAAGAACGTCTATGTGTACGATTTTTGTCACTACTTTGCAATATTTCTATCATTTTTCACATTGGAATATGTTTACCTATACGTTCTTGTTCTAGAAAGAGTTTAGCTTTAGTTTTTTAAAGGGGCCCATATTTGGTACCTTCTGACCCAACTGAAGAAAGTCGCATCACTTTTAAAATTTTGTTGTCACGTATATATATTTCATAGTTTTAGATAAACACGTTTGGAGCTTTATTGCCAAGTCCTTATACTACATGTAAACGTTTTTAAACATTATCTAAAAATAATAATAGCCAATTTATTACTAAAAAACGAAATAGGGGCCCATATTCGGATCAGTTCCTATACTCGACAAACGTTGATTTTAATCATTTCAGTGCATGTTTCACAGTCTCGTACGTTTGTATGCCGAATTCCGTATCTTTTTCGATATCTATAATTCTTCTACCTGGTCTCTTTTCACTCTAAGAAATTGTCGAGAATGTTAGCCAGAACTTACCAATTCCGCGATAGAAGTTTGTTCCGATAGTGCTCAATAAAGATTCTTTTTCGTCTTTTTCCTCAGTTCTTCTCTGCGTTGAATGTTTCCCTGCCGATTTCTGAGTCTCCTGACACTGAGTTTCCTAGAACAGAAAGACTGGTTGATATAATTATAAATTACAGAGGTCATAGGAATCGGTATACGAACCTTCAAAACAGAGAAACATAAACGGAAACGACGAACGCGAAAGTCCATCCAGCACTATTAATTTATCACGGGCACCAGTAAGCTTTAAGTTATATTTTTCATTGTGTCTAATAGTTTCAATCAAAGGAAGAATTACTGTTTAACGCCACACGCATCAATCACTCTTCTCTTAAATGTATAAAGAAGAATAGGCTAGAGTCGTTTACGAATTACACTGTTGCTGCACGAAAGAGAATGTTTACACTTTAAGAGTAACATACTGTATCACATTCTCACTGAACAATGAAACGCAGAATATTTTATTACACTAACGATTAAGTTTTCACTTTTGAAGCGACGAAACAAGTCTCTACATACTGATTCTGATGGAGCAGATTCAGTTTGCACAAGTAATTGATGAGCTGCAGCAGCACTTTTTTAAAAATCAAAGTGGTGTAGAAGTACACATCGAAAAAACAACTTGTCGCGTTCCATTTTCTTTGCTTATAGACTTATATTAACTGAAAATGGCAGTTTAATGACTGTATCTTAAGAAATGTCCATAATTTAAAGTGATACAAGAAATATTAGACGCTGCACACAACATAAGTAGTTAGAGCCATCTACATGAGAACAGCGGCTTTCAATGCAACCTCCTCATAAAATTATAACCTATAACCTATAAATCCAACAGCGGCAGCTAGTGAGCTATTGAACTATGAAGTTTGCAGAATATGGGGGTTATGCATAATCGAAGGAATACGGAACGGGAAGAGAGGGCGTCGTGTACATTCATTGCTGCGTACCGAGCCGGTTCAGGTCATCTGTAGATGGCGGGTCCGTGCCCGTGGAGTACTAAGGCACTCTGCTTCAAAGGTGCGGAAACGGGTAACGAAAAAACTGAACACTGCACACACACTATAAGACTGATATGGATATATTCAAGAGATACAAGATGCGTTGATGACTGATATAATTAAGACAAGGCAAGAGAAGACGCCGGAAGCTTTTTTTGATGTGTAAACATCTATGCTATGGCTCTGCGGTAGGACCTTCCTGGGAAATTGAGCGTCAGACGTAAGCCATGTAGATGTGACTGCGTCAGTGTGTGTGTGGCGCTACTGCGCATACTATTCGCGCAAGCTGGATTATCTCAACGGGAAAACATTTTAGAGAAAAATGTTTAATACAAAACTTTAAGGATTTTCCCTTGGCTACCCAGTGGTCGTATTGGATTTGACCTTGACCGTGACCTTTAAGGTAATATCAAATGCCTTCCTAAACCGTTCATCCAATTGCGATGAAACTTTGGGGAATGGTTGGACGCATGCCCGCGAAGGTTTCTGAGTTAGTAAATCGTATACAGGGTGTTCAAAAAGTACCGGTACGTATGATTATTATGCCTTCCTAAACCGTTCATCCGATTGCGACGAAAATTTGGGGAACAGTTGGACGCATATCCGCGAAGGTTTGAGTTAGTAAATCTTATACAGGGTGTTCAAAAAGTACCGGTACGGATGATTATTATGCTTTCCTAAACCGTTCATCCGATTGCGATGAAACTTTGGGAAATGGTTGGACGCATGCCCGCGAAGGTTTCTGAGTTAGTAAATCGTATACAGGGTGTTCAAAAAGTACCGGTACGGATGATTATTATGCCTTCCTAAACCGTTCATCCGATTGCGATGAAAATTTGGAGAACAGTTGGACGCATATCCGCGAAGGTTTCTGAGTTAGTAAATCTTATACAGGGTGTTCAAAAAGTCGAACTATACTTGACCTAAATTTGACCTCCGCTGACAATAAAGGTAACGTGAAAAAAATGGTCAAGGACACATTTGAACGTGAAAAAAAATTAATTTGACCTTGATATAACCTTGAAGGTCATGGTCAAGGTCAAATCCAATATGACCATTGCGTAGCCCGGGAAAAATACTAAGTTTTGTATTAAAAATGTATTTAAACAATGGTAGATGGACAAAATCAATCCACAATCTACCCGTGCGAAGCCGGGACGGGCTGCTAGTAAGTTATAAATCTAATATAATAATAATAAATATTTTATTATAGAAAAAATTAAACTTCTTTATGTCGAACTACGACGTCATATTCCCCAATTAAACTCGGACCGCAGATAATTGTAAGATGTTTACACATCCTCCGTGAGTACAACGGCACTCACACCTTTTTTTTTGAAGGGGGCGAGGAGGGGAGTCTTCGACAAGATACCCAATATGATAGTAGGGTAGTGTCGGATTTCTACCGACTAAACCCCTCCTCGTAGTTACAAACGTTTGGGGTTATAAACCAAGTAGAAGATGAAGTAGGGGGGGGGGGGGGGGACGACATAGTAAGGGCCCTGCAGCTAGATGGGGCCGCTGGCGCGGATGGCGCGTGTGCGAGGTAGGGGCGACGCTGGAAGCCTCCTGGCTTCGTCTTATATAGTTCGGAACGTGGCGACTTTTCGATCAACGGAGGGGATAGCGTGGGCGACGCTATCCACCCTGATTGGCTAATTAGAGGAGGGTGGTGGAACAGCCGATGACGCTGGGGCTGTCCGAATCCGTGTCCGAAGGTCAAAGGTACCGTTGCTAACGGTTTCACGAGCGCAGCACTCACGGATCAAGAATGTCGACCGCGAAGATGCGTCAGGCTATCTTGAGTGGTTAATTATTTCTCTCGTACCCCCCCCCCCCCCCCTGGATAAGCGGAGTACTGCATTAGACGGCTCGCGACGATCCGTCCGATAATTGGTTTCTAGGAACCGTGGTGTTTGCAGCTTACATTCTCCGAAATATGCCGTTTCGCAAAACCTGAGATTAACTATGGATTGGCGAGGTATTATGACTGTGATATACTATTAGACGGCACGAACCTTTGTGTCGAATTTTGTTTATCCGCTCGTTCTTTCTCGATAGAATAGCAGTCCTAAATTAGTATAGAGAGTATTTGAATTTTACCGCTATAAAATCCAGTAACCCTTGAAGGTTATACGGCCTTAGGATCTAATCTAGTTGCATGCGCGACACCTTCCTTATAAGAAAAAAAAAGGTTTTCGCGGAACACATTTTTTTTATCGAGTCTATTAGTTGCATACGCGACATCATTTTCTGTTCCTGTTCCGTGTTCCTTTGATACTGACTGCTGTCGTCGCACCTCTGTCGGAGAACAGCGTAAACGTATACGGAACTTTACGCCTACTTTCAGACTGAATGACGACGACGATGACGATGACGGTGATTAAAATTTATTACGAGGTATTATGCGAGCCGATATTTCGCGAATTAATAAGTCTGGGTAGAGCGTACTGAATGATTTTTATATAGGCTTAATAGAATCCTAGTCCTATAATGATGTAATGCAAGTATTTTTACTTATCGAAATGCCGTATTTCCTGAAAAATTATACCTCTTGTACACAGGTACAAACTATCTGCAGAGCACAAGAGCCTCTCTCTTTCGCCATCGGACGGGTGCTTCGCTTTTGTCCTTTGCGCAGAGTCTCTATCGAAGCTCGTGATATACTGACCTCTCGTCCTGAGCACTAAAAAATTGATCGGGCATTTGCCTCATTAAGATCCATATGATATGCCCTCTTTGGTGTAAGAGCATTAAGGGAAGACGGCACATAAAAATTGACGACTTTCAGCCAAAAAATCGATTTTGTATCGACAAAGAACCGTTCGATCCCCGCGGCCCCTTGCTTATATTCCGCGTTCATCGGGGATGAGGGGGACGGGGCGCCAATTCTTCCGAATGACTCCTTCGGCGTTTTGAAACAGTGACAGTTGGACTCAAACTGAAAGCGCCGAAGGTATCAAAACATGCCGTGTCACGCATACTCCGGTCATCCTGACCCTTCACCATCCTCGGTCATGGGCTAGTACACACATGCCAACCTTACCAACATCAGCATTCGATATGGTTATGATATATGAACTGAATGTTGACACTACTCCGGAAATAAGCGAGAAATTAATCACCAAGTTTAAAGGACCGTACGTGTATAAGGAAGTTCTAGATCATGATCGTTACATGGTCGGCGATATTAAGGGTTTCCAGCTTACCCAACGTCCCTTTCAAGAAGTAGTCGGACCGGATCAAATGAAATATGCAGAGTGGACCAGGTTAAACGTCATTTTTTTTATATGTGATAGAACAAAAAAAAAGTAGACTTTCATAAGAAAATTTTTTTCAAAAATGTTTCCTAACAAAGATACAGGGTGTCAAAGTTTCGAAAAAAAAATGGTTTTCTCATCATAACTTCTAAACTACTTGATCGATTTCCATGAAATTTCGCACACAGGCTAATGTAGAACAGCTCTAAGCAATAATTAAATAATTTTTTTAAATTCTCCAGTGGCGTAGAGACTAGGGGCCGGTACCCCCCTTTACCCCTCCCAATCTTCGGCGCCACTGGATATTTTGCAAAGAAAATTTAATTATTGGATTCCCCATTTAATTGAGAGAAAAAATCACCCTTGCAAATTTTTGATTTATGGCTTCGTTTTTGAGATATTTATTTTAATTTATAGGGTTGCGAGCAGGCCAAAGCTAGGTTGAACTCCATTAATTGTGATATGTGATAGAGCAACAAAAAAAATAGATTCTCATGAGAAAATTTTTTTCAAAAATGTTTCCTAACAAAGATATAGGGTGTCAAAGTTTCGAAAAAAAAAATGGTTTTCTCATCATAACTTCTAAGCCACTGGATCGATTTCCATGAAATTTCGCACACAGGCTAATGTCGTACAGCTCTAAGTAATAATTAATTAATTTTAAAAAATTCTCCAGTGGCGTAGATACTGGGGGCCGGTAACCCCCTTTCCCCCTTCCCAATCTTCGGCGCCACTGGATATTTTGCAAAGAAAATTTAATTGTTGAATTCCCCGTTTAATTTAAAGAAAAAATCTCAAAAACGAAGTCAGAAATCAAAAATTCGCAAGGGTGATTTTTTTCTTTAAATTAAACGGGGAATCCAATAATTAAATTTTCTTTGCAAAATATCCAGTGGCGCCGAAGATTGGGAAGGGGGAAAGGGGGGTACCGGCCCCCAGTATCTACGCCACTGGAGAATTTTTTAAAATTACTTAATTATTACTTAGAGCTGTACGACATTAGCCTGTGCGCGAAATTTCATGGAAATCGATCCAGTGGCTTAGAAGTTATGATGAGAAAACCATTTTTTTTCGAAACTTTGACACCCTATATCTTTGTTAGGAAACATTTTTGAAAAAAATTTTCTTATGAAAGTCTACTTTTTTGTTGTTGTTCTATCACATAAAAAAAAAGACGTTTAACCTGGTCCACCTTGTATATACAGGGTGTCCCTAAATATCATGTACAAACGGATGGAGATAATTCTTTGGCTTATTTCATGACTAAAAGTTCATATAAACATAGGTCCGTAAAAGCTTCGTTACTGATCTACAGGGTATTGAAGTTTCAAAATTTTTTGAAGTTTTTAAGATATTTAGCTCAAACTTGGAATGTAGGTTATGCTATAGGACTTATATCATTGGGCATGTCAAATGGTTGTGAGAATCTACAGGGGGTTATTTTTTTAGGGGTCGTGCCCCCTTTTCTCCGCCTGAACTTTTTTGCGGTGCGCCTCTGGTAGATTTTAAAACACAAAATAAATTTCCTGTTTTGTTTACAATATTTTTGGTCTCTTGTAGTTTTTTCGTATCTACCACCGTTATCGAGAAAAAACCGAAAGAAGTACTCCGAGAATGTTCCAAAGAGTACAGGAATCAATGAGAAGAAGAGCGGAGGCATATGTAAGGATTGGAGGAGGTCACTTTCAGCAGTTTTTGTAACGTTGTTTTGTTATGTTTATTAATTAGATTTTTCTTATTGTAATAAATCATTGCTACAAAAACCGCGTTATCTAAACAAATTTTGAAATTCCAACACCCTGTAGATCAGTCACGAAGCTTTTACGGGCCTATGTTTATATGAATTTTTAGTCATGAAATAAGCCAAAGAATTACCTCCTTCCATTTGTACATGATATTTAGGGATACCCTGTATACAATCCGTTCCCCTCTATACACGCCGGCGTAGCACATTGCATATCGGTTGGCGCTATCGGATCCAAGATGGTTCCCTAAAATTCGGTGACAATACCGACAGCCCAGACACGAACCAAATAGACGTTTCAGTCCGAAAAACATCGGTCATCTCAATAGTGGTGAATATGACAGATGCTCTGACAGATTGTTTGATAACACAGGCACACACAAAAAAAAGTTCCTGTTCCCGCAACCAGACCAGTATATCTTTATGTTTTTGAGGTCGCTGAATCCGAATCCGGTATCCGTTTGTCTCCATCACGTCACGTTCAAGGTCATTTCAAGGTCAAATCCTGGAAAAATAGACAAATCGATTCAATTTATTATTCCTATATATTTTTGGGATCGCTAAATCCAAATCCGATGTCCGTTTGATCAGACAAGGTCAAGTTCAAGGTCATTTCAAGGTCCAATGTATTTATTCTCCCAAAAATGAATTTTTTTACTGCAGATTCTGAAAGAACGGGAAATTTTACGTCTAGATATATATCCAATTTTTTTGATAACATAACCCCTAAGGTAATTTCAAGGTTACTTTATATTATTGTATGGAAGGTTCATATGACCATATTGCAAAAATAAGAAAATGTGTCTTCACGAGAATAAACTACCACGTTAATATGTTTTCGAGGTCACTGAGTTAGAATCCGAGATTTGTTTGCCACCAGTATGTCAGGGTCAAGTTCATTTCAAGGTCAAATCCAGCAAAAATGTTCAAATCTTTTTGCATCATCACTCCGTTATATTTTTGGAGTCGCTGGAACGTGCATTTTGTATTTCACTCTGCTACTTCTTCATCGTTTCGTCTTCTTTTATAACGTACTCGTTTATTCTCAAAAGATCTGTGCAAGGGATTTCTCTTGCGTTTTTTTCCTTTTTCCGCGCTTTCTCTCTGCAACATCCAACAGAAATCTGCTATCATGTTTTCATCCCAGCTACCCTGAAATCTTCGTTCTACATCTTTAAAATCTTGGTGGAAACGTTCTCCTTGTTCTTCACTGAAATTGCCAACGTTATCTGGAAATTCGTCCACATGACTGTCTATCATATGTAATTTTAAACTCATGTTACATTCCAATCTCCTGAAATTCTCAACCATGTCAGATATTATTTTGTTGTAGTCCGAGCTCTTATGATTGCCTAGAAAATTACTACATACTTTCTTGAAGCTGACCCACGCATTCTGCTCAATAGAGCTCATTTGAGTTACGAAGTGATTGTCTCTAAACATTTTTCTGATCTGAGGTCCATCGAATACTCCCGCGCCTACTTTAGCATCAGATAGACCTGGAAATTGATCTCGTAAGTATTTGTAACAATCGCTTTCTTTATTCAACGCTTTGACGAATTGTTTCATGAGTCCTAACTTTATATGTAATGGAGGTATCAATACCTTCTTTAAATCTATCAATGGCTGCTGTAAGATATTGTCGGATCCTACAACGAAGGAGGTTCTAGGTTCCCAAACCTTTTTCACGTAATGATTTTGTTTATCTCTACTATCCCATTTACAAAGATAACACGGTTTTTTTTTGCATAGCCAGATTGCTGTCCCAGAATCATTGTGAGGATTTTAAAATCTCCGCAAACTTGCCATTTGTGGTAATCATATTTTATTGCTGCTAATAGAGTTTTCAAACATTCATACGATTCATTCATAACAGTCGAATGCGCAACTGGTATTGGTGCAATTTGGTGGTTGGTGGCGCAATACATCAGTATTGTGGAGTAAGACTGCTTTGAGACTATGTTTACTAGAATCGATAAAAAGTCTCCATTGATCAGCACTATAAGTATAGGGCTTTAATTCGTCGATTAATCCTTTTACATTCTTACAATAAACGAGAGACTTATTTGAATTACGATAAAAAAACTCCTACATTTTTTTTCTCTTGCCTTGTAAAACGTTACCTTCGTTTTCTTCTTCAGCAGATTTCTCTTTTTCAACGTAGAAGCATAGTACTTGGCAACATCTTTCAGCAATCCCATGTCACGAATGAAATCATTCAGTTCTTCCTGTGAGAACAATTGAGGCTTTTTATTCTTACAACTCGTTGGAACGTATTCATGAGAATCATCTTCAGTTTTACTTTCTTCATCATTCGTTTGGCCATCTTCGCTGCCACTTTCATTTCCGCTCATATATCTCTCATCGTCATTATGAGTTTCATTTTCACTCGTGTAACTTTCATCTTCGCTATCAGTTCCACTCATATAGCTCTTATCTCTATTATTATCATCGTACTGTGCATCCTCATTCACACAATCTCTACGCTGATCTATATTTTCTCCTTCAACGTTTGCTTTAATCTCGTCTATTTCCATTCCATCTGAACTAAAATTCCGTTTGTCTGTATTGTAATCATTGGAAATAACAGGTAGTATGACACTCGTAACGTTAGCATACTTTATATGTGATTTATTTTTCATATTGCACCCAGTTAGATATGTTTTGCAGAAATAACAATCTTTTCTATAATAGATTGCGCTTTGGTCCAATGTATTGGTATAAGAAAATTGAGATATTTCTTGTCTCGAGATTTATCATAACGATGAAACATTATGTTACAAGAAGCACAAATGATGTGTGGTACCCAATCATTACCTTCATCTATCATGTTCAAATCAAAACAATCCTTATACATATTCCTTATACGCTCTGAAATACGTTTGCGATTCTTTGATGCTTCATACTTACCACAAACATAGCAAAATGAATCTGGATCCTTATTGCATATGTGATCCGAACTTGTAGTGATAGACTCTACAGTAGCCAAGTTTTCCACCAATGCAGAGCTGCGGTCGCTCGATGACGACGATTGCGGGCCCGCTTGCTTACCCAGACCAACCGCCGATACTGGGGTTCCTTGTGAGAACCCCTGTATCGTAATATATTTCCGTGTGCCTGCCATGATGGCTTTGACGCCTTCATCCAGGGATTTTGCCGAAAAATAAACAATAAAAAAAACCGTTGCCCGCCATCACCGCGTGGAGGTACCCTGGGTGCAGGCACACCACACATATTCGCTGTATCAAATTTATAACGATGAGCTCCAATTCACTTGAACTGAGAGATCACGTGACTGGATTTCAAAATTTATTTTGCGGTACGAGAACAGATTTATTCTCGCTCGGAACTGAGTGAGTTGATGCATGAAAAAAAAACTTGGCAGATTTCCAAACAGACCTCCGCGTCTTTTAAACGTCAAAGACGTGTACCGCTCAACGGATCATTCGGTCAAGGACGCCGATCCGCGGTAATGCATTGAAGACACGAGAGAGCTAGGAAACCGCCATAGGCGACAGCCTTCCGACTGACCGCTCCGTCACGGCCTCTCTTACTACAGACCCGAGCCGGCGCGATCGAAGCTCCGCTATCCACTCCACGCGCGACCCTGCGCCCTATAAGTGGAAACACGTCGACCGGCACTCCCATGGAGGGGGTCAGCTTGGACTTTAGATTAGAACATTTTTGCTAGATTTGACCTTGAAATGACCTTGGGGGTTATGTTATCAACAAAATTGAATACATATCTAGACGTAAAATTCCCCGTTCTTTCAGAATCTGCAGTCAACATTCATTGTTGGCAGAATAAATACATATGACCTTGAAATGACCTTGAATTTGACCTTGTCGGACCAAACGGACATCGGATTTGGATTCAGCGACCTCAAAAATATATAGGAATAATAATTTGAATCGATTAGACTATTTTTCCAGGATTTGACCTTGAAATGACCTTGAACGTGACGTGATGGAGACAAACGGACACCGGATTCGGATTCAGCAACCTCAAAAACATAAAGATATACTAGTCTGGTTCCGGGAACAGGAGCTTTTTTTTTGTGTGCCTGTGAAATCATCGACTCTGTGGCGCTATGTGAGAAACTTCAGCTGACGACAAACATGCGAGTTGCATTGTTAAACGATCCATCTGCCGAAGATTTCTCCAAGCAATTACTGACTATCTGTAACGGCCGTGTTCCTGTCGACGAATCGAACGAATTGATTTCGTTTCCGCAAAATGTTTGCAATTTCGTCTCAACGAAGGACGAGCTCATCAACAAAGTGTTCCCGAACATCATTGAAAACCAAAAAAATCACAATTGCTTGAGTGAAAGAGCAATTCTTGCGGCAAAAACAAAGATGTGGATCAACTAAACTTAAAAATTCAAAATCAAATCGTTGGTCCACTGTATTCCTGCAAACGAAGACGTAGCAACCAACTATCCAACTGAATTTTTAAACTCATTTGATCTGCCTGGCTTGCCATCGCGCAATTTACAACTGAAGGTTGGCTCGGTAGTTATCATGCTTCGAAATCTGAACTAACTAAAGCTATGTAACGGAGCGCGTTTGGTGGTTAAAAAACTCATGGGCAATGTGATTGACGTGACGATACTCAAAGGGAAGTTTAAAGATGAGGAAGTTCTCATTCCGAGAATTCCGATGACCCCAACCGATATGCCATTCGAGTTTAAACGAATTCAATTTCCGATTCGTCTTGCATTCGCCATGACGATCAACAAATCATAAGGCCAATCCTTGAGTGTTTTTGGCCTGAATCTAGAAAATGAATGTTTCTCTCACGGTTAATTGTACATAGCATTATCACGTGTCGACAAACCATCTGCTTTGTTTATTCTCGCACCTGACATCAAAATGAAAAATATCGTATATCACAAGGTGCTTCAATGAAGGGAATCGACCCGAGTGCAAACCACCCAGCAAATAGTTTAAAAGAAAGTAGTGCAATAATGCTACGCAAATCATTTCGATTCGTTTCAATAAAGCAAATGCCTTGCGGCAAAGTGAATTTAATTAATTTAAATGTAATTAAAATACATTTCGTTTTTAAATTAACACATTTATTGATTCTGAGGTGGTACGAAGTTCGCCGGGTCAGCTAGTTTCTTAATACTTATTCTGCTATTCGTGGCGGAAACAAATCCAAGAATCAAAGGTCATGAAAACCGCTGTTCAGCCGTTCTTAGTTATTAATAGTGTATATAACCCGACTTTGTTTTATAAGATACATTCGGGTAAATAGGCCCGGACTAAAATATGGCCCACCCTGTCTTTCCCGGACATATTGCGCCATCCGTCAAGCAGTGGCTGAAAATTAGCATTATAATATAAGTTATCTACATCTTAATAGAATACTAATCCTCAGCCATCGCTTGACAGATGACGCAACATGTCCAACAAACAGGGTGGGCCCTATTTTATCAGGGTCATCATTCTGGATCGTTACGTAATCGCCGATACTATAACGTGTGACCTCTTTATGACGTTTATCATAAGAACGTTTATTAATTTAGTTTTTCCCGATATTTATAGCTATGTCTTCACGCAAACGCAATAGATCCTGGGCCCCGTCAATGTAGCCTTTTAAAATCAACTGAATTCGATTGTTTGTTCTCCTTAACTGATGATGCCAAGCAATAACTTATTCGGCGTTTAGCCAATGGATCGATACACCGTGTTGTTAATCGCGAGTTCAACTGACTCGACCGCGTCGTCCCATTTATTTTGAACTGATGCCAATTTTCCTATATATAACATTGGTGTAATAACTTTATTAAATGTTCCACCGGACCATTCACGCGAGGTGTTCTCACGGCAACCAACACATATTCTATCAACTCGTTTTCCACAAAGCTTGCGAATGCTTTTAACGTAAAGGCCGTACCTTTATCCGATACCAAACGCCTAGGACGACTATGTCCTAAAAATAATATTGCCGTAGATATCCAATAGACTCCTCTGGTTTTAAGGTCTTATACGGAAACAATCTTGTACAGTTCGTAAATGCATCAACGATCAATAGGATGTGTCGGTTGTTCCTGCGAGTTTTCTCAAAGGGACCCAAATGGTCAATATGAATCGTATTGAAGGGAACCACGCCTTTCCGTATATTACACAAATATTCTTCGACCTTGCCTTCTCGAGGAGAACATTGAAAGTACAACTGACAATTCAAAACATACGATTTAATATTTGCCTTCATTTCTGGAAACGAATAAACTCGTCAAATTGTCTATAACTTTATCAATTGAAGCTATTAGTGAATGTTTCTTTAGGAAGGAGGAAATAAGGATCGGTCCAGTTTGGAAACCCGAGAGAATCGAATACTCCTAAAGCGCACGAGATTACAGAAAGTCTTATGGAACTAGCTTACAAGTACGCATGGTTTACAACTATTCGAGTCGCACAGAATTTAATAGCTACACCGAAACTAAGAGAGTACATGTGGGTGCGCAAGTACGCATTACACGACTACTCCGGAGCACGTGTCGGACGTAGTGCTCTCTCTCTCTCTCTCTCTCTCTCTCTCTCTCTCTCTCTCTCTCTCTCTCTCTCTCTCTCTCTCTCTCTCTCTCTCTCTCTCTCCTCTCTCTCTCTCTCTCTCTCTCTCTCTCTCTCTCTCTCTCTCTCTCTCTTCTCTCTCTCTCTCTCTCTCTCTCTTCTCTCTCTCTCTCTCTCTCTCTCTCTCTCTCTCTCTATCTCTCTCTCTCTCTCTTCTCATCTCTCTCTCTCTCTCTCTCTTCT